>JAQIWD010000791.1:0-16949 GCA_034694825.1 Anurida granaria
TCCAGGTTACCTTGCTTACTATCTGTGCTACCATCTTTAACAATTCGGAAATCCGCCACCGTGTCCTTTCACCGGCCCTTATTCTCCTTTTCCAAATCATCTCGGAATTCAAGGTCACTGACGCTAAAACTGCTCGGATAATTCTGTCTCTTTGCTTCTCCAGTTATTCCGTAAGCACTCAAAGTTACTTATTTTCCTGACTAGAAACCTGCCACGTGTTTTTAACGTACATTTTAGATGGTGGAAGGCACCAAACGATACGCTCCGGAGACCCTGAGGAGTTTATGTTCCCTGTTGAGATGCTTTCATGACGCCAGCACACTCGAGTCGGATGTTGCCGGCATGCAATACCATTTGAGTTCAATTGACCAGCAGTATGGGACCTATACACTAATCGTACCTATGCTAGCCTTAATTAAGAAGTTTCTGAAATTGTACTCAAGCTTTCCTACTGCTAGTGACATGTTTCGACCCATTAGAGATACTTTGACCGTTTTGACAAATAGGGTATGGATTGATATTGAGTGGCCGGCTGGGTACACCGTTGACATCTTCAAGAAACAGTTGGCGGACCTGGTCTACGTTCTGCAGAACCTTTCACCAGCGAGGGAACCCCCACGCACCGCAATTGCATTGCCGAAACCTTTGAAACTCTACGAGCCCGAGTTCCAGGAAGTGTAAGTATTTTTCTCCATGTAGTCCTTATTGAAATTATACTGAAATTATTTATTACCTTTTACAGTTTTAGTGGGAGGAAGCATCCTGGAACACGGGATCAGCAGGATCGCTCTCGTCTCCTTCACAAGATTAAACAGGAACAAAAGGGAGCAATTCGCGAGCTTAAGAAGGACAGTGCCTTCTTGGCCCGTGCTCAACAGCAGCAACAGTCTCAATTGTAACTAAATTTCAGCAAATCACAATTTTAACATGATTGTCCCCAGTTATCAATTGGTTCTTTCTTTTTCCTTTCCAGGGATCAGACTCGTAAGCGCAAGGTCAATCTCATCATGGGCTCCTTGTCCAATCAGGAGGGAGACTTCAAGAAGCTTCGTCGAGGAGGTAAAGACTGAGGCACTGCCTACTAATATGACATTACAAGATGACATTTTCCTAACGTGACATGACAGAATATATTTATACACATTCTTATTAGTTTACTAGCTAATGGGACACTATTTCTGTTCCAACATCCAAATATCATTTTTGGTTGTCGAATGAAATAAGAGTCACTTGATCATAATATTCTATTGGGGTCATTTCGTCAATTGATTGATTGAGAGATGCGAATGGCTCCAGAACTTCCCATTCCGTTGCGTTTGTTTTGTTTTTTTGGTGCTCCTGGCACCTGCCTCCCGGGCGAACTCACTCGGGACCAGCAGAACGAGGATGAGGGGTTGTTGGCAGGAGGTGTTGGACGGATCCACCTGTCTATTGTCTCACATTTCATTGTTGTGAGAGAGGGAGAGTGAGTAATCGGAGTCATTCCTTTGGAGGGAGGGTGTGGTGGTTGGGTTGGCATTTTCTGCATTGTTTTGTCAACGTCTTTACTCTAATTTTTACCCGGTGTTATTCCTCTAATCAATTCAATTAACTCCCAACCAAAGAGCAATGTAACCAACATTCAGCGTTTCAGCAAAAAGATTTCCAACGCCAATACCAATGCTCCGGAAGGAATTAGAAAAATGCATCCAACTCTGAATGTGAGGTTCCTCTCTATCCTTCTAGTAGTCGGTAAGATGGACATTTCTGTACATTAATATTGTTTTTAAACATAACTGTTGATCCCCAAACTTTCTCTACAGGGTTTTCTCTTGTTGAGACGCAGCAGTTCATCAATAATGAGCGGACGGATGAGAGTATGCTGACTTGGTGCACGGTGAATGTGGAGGAACAACAAAAATGTGAATCTATTGCAGAATATCTTAAAACTACGACGCTTTCCTATGCAAGCTACCAGGCAAGGTCCGACAACTTCCAGCTCCAGTGCACACAGGTATGTCACAATCAATAACGTCATCTTACTTTCTTGAATCTAACACAACTCCAATTGTTCCTGGTAGGCATACAACAAGGACGAATGCATGGTGATGCTGGACAACAACTTGGCGGACATAACGACGCTTGATGCTGGAGAAGTATTTATTGCGGGACGCTATCACAGCCTGGTTCCAATCCTTTCTGAAGTTTATCGCATGGAAGGATTTGCAGGGACAAGTGACAGGATGTACGCAGTCGCAGTTGTGAGGCGATCCCTCACTTTCAACTCGCTCCGGGATTTGAGAGGAAAGAAAGCCTGCTTTGCTGGAGTAGGAACTTTGGCTGGATGGGTTATCCCAATTAGCAAGGTAACCCTGCTCCATCTTTCCAGTTTGTTAGATAAATTAGACAGAAGGAAATATGATTTCTGTATATTTTGTGTTTATAGTTGATGAAGGAAGGAGGAATGGATGTGATTGACTGCAACAACCACGTAAAGTCCGCCATCGGATTCTTTGGTCCTAGTTGTGCAGTCAACTCCCTCTCTGACAAGTACAACCCCCTTGGGGACAATTCTCATAAACTTTGTGAAATCTGCGGGAGTGACTTGCCTGGGGTCAAATGTACCAGCAATGATCCCTACGCCGGATACCAAGGAGCCCTTTCATGTCTCTTTGAGCAAGGAGACATTGCTTTTGTCAAGCACTCCAGCGTCCTTGAATATTTCAGCGCAAAGCCATCAACCGATGTTGGAGTGAGTCCTAATTTCACATCGCAGGGGGGTGGGACCTATCCTGGCAATAACTTTTTCCCCTATACCACCACAAGTACATACCGTCCCTTTGTCCCCTTCTCCCAGCAAGATCAACCGAACTTTCCATATGAAGCGCCGAGGAGTGAAAGCGACAGATCCTACGTCACGGATGACATGGCTTCTGTCTCTGGAAGGAAAATGACTCTAGCTGATTTCAAGACATCCTATGATCTCCTCTGCTCGAATGGCGAGCGACGAAACATTGAAGACTGGAGATCATGTTATTGGGGAGAACTTCCCTCACATGTTGTTGTGACTACTTCAGCAAAGGACTCGGACGTACGACTCAGATATCAGAAGTTCATCCAGAATTTGGCTCAGAAGTTTGGAAGCAGCAGCAGCAGTCCTGGATTTCAATCTCCAGCTACACCGCAGCAGACACAGACACCATTTGGCTCATTTGGTCAGCGCCCGATCCCAGTGGTTCAGCCACCAACTGTATTTGAGTCATTTCCACGTTATGGAAATCGGAGTAACCTCTTGTTCTCGGTAATTTATTTAGATTCTCTCTGACGCTTGTTCGTGTGGTCTACAACAGTTTACTTTTGTTTCGATTCCAGGATGCGACGGTATCTCTCCGGTCCATTCCAGAACATGATCAGACTTACAAAAAATATCTGGGAGAAGAGAGCTTGAAAGCAATTCTGGACACGCGTGCCTGTCCAGTGGGACGCGTAACGCTTTGCGTCACTTCGGACGCTGAGATGACGAAATGCGTCAAAATGAAAGTAAAAGAAATGTTTTTAATTTATGAAATCTCGTGCCAGTGCACTTTAAACTAATGACGGTAAATATTTATTCTGTCTTCAGACGGCTTTGAATGACCAACTTCTCAAACCCGAGCTGAGTTGTTACAGGGCTCACAGTCACATGAATTGCATGCAAGCGATCAAAAACGGGTAAGGACGCCAATTCTATTCTAACTAATCTTACTTCTAACAATCTGAATACTAAAATGCGCACCTTTTTTCTGGTAGTGACGCTGATGTCGCAGTATTTGATGCGGGAGATGTCTATAAGGCTGGTCTCTTTTTTGAGTTGATTCCAGTCTTGTCAGAAATCTACAATTTAGGGGAGCCGGAATACTACGCAGTCGCCGTCGCGTATCGAGGGGATCCGGATACTGAATTGACTTATCTAAAAGGTGACCAATGGATCCTGCTCCTACTGGAGACCGTTGACAGACAACGTAATACTAATCGTTTCTGATTGTGATCATAGGGAAGACGTCATGCCACTCTGGGATTGGCCATGCCGCTGGATGGGTGATCCCCATGGCTTATTTGCTCTCAAGTGGCAGAATGAGAAGCTATGGATGTGATTCCGTTACTGCCGCCTCACAATACTTTTCCAAGTCCTGCGTTCCTGGTGCCCTGAGCAGCGAGTATAATTCCTGGCACGAACATTCAAACCTCTGCGACCTTTGCCACGGATCAAGTTTCTCGTACTGCAAGAGAGACGCTTCGGAAGGGTTCTACGGCTACATTGGTAAAAATGACGATTAACATCCCGCTGCCTTTGTACTAATGCTTAACCACTAATTTTGGTTTAATTTTCTTCAGGAGCACTTCGGTGTCTCGTCGAGGGCGGTGGTCAAGTAGCATTTGTAAAGCACACAACCGTCAGCGAAGTTGCTGATGGGAAGCGGAAGGAGACCTGGGCCCGGAATTTGCTCTCCGGGGATTATGAGCTTCTTTGCAGGGACGGAACCCGGAGTCCAGTCACTGCCTTTGATAGATGTAACTTGGGTAAAGTGAAGGCAAACGCCATGGTCATCCGCGGTGGAGACTATTACAATGAGACCGAGGCCAATGCCATGATCAACCTTTTTCTATATGCACAACAATTTTACGGAAGGAAAATTGAAGATGATTTTAAGTAAGTCATTTCCTGCTATAAAATTCTACCACCGACATGTTTTGAACTCCCAGTGCAAGGCTTAACTTCCTATTTTCGGTTTCAGTTTCGGAATGTTCTACTCTCCAGCACCATACAGCGATTTAATTTTCCAAGACGCTGCTCAGCAACTACAAGTGATCCCACCGGAGCAACGTCACTATCATCGCTACCTCGGGAAAACATTCCTGAGGAACATGGCTCTGGTGGACTGCAGGGCCGGACAAGCCTCAGTTGAACCTCGTCTCATCCTACTTCTTCCCTTGACTTTTATACCTTTTATAATTCAGTTTCTGAGGAGCATAAAGTGACATTAATTTACATTTTGCAGTTTTATCAAAGGAGCAAAGTTTATACTCTAAGGATTTGACACATGAACTGAGTCCCAGTGCCTTTTTTACTTTGAAAACAGGAGCACAAATTAAAGAAAGTTATTTTAAAACTTACAAATCAACAAAACATTACTAAGTCGTCGCTAATCGCTAATTGGGATTAATTGCATTATGCCCACCTATGCTTCCAAATGTTGGAAGCATAGGTGGGCATAAAGCTTGCCCACGACCGGACACGCATGAATCCCGTTCCTATTTTTCAAGCGCACCGAGACCCACACTCGAGATGTTTTTTTCTGAATTCCGTCTCAGCTGATTTACTTCAGTGCTGGATGATCTCTGCTCCTCCTCACTCCTGCTCCTCCATCTTCATCTTTATTCATCTTACCAGTCTAGGAAGGAACAAAAGGAATTAATTAAAGGATTAATCTTAATCACCACTATTTCCTTGGCCCAATTCTACATCCGCCAGAGTAAGTTCATTTATCTCTACGCATTCCACTCATCAGTGTCAAAATGTTTCCATGATTTTGGTATCTATACTCACATTTCATTCTGTCAATTTTACTGCAGCTGGAGCTCACAGGACAAGGAAAGGCTACGCCCGGTTGGAAACTTACTTTCTGGAGATAACTAAGATTGGGTCCAAATTTACTGTACCGGTGTTTTCCTGTAAGTCTCATTCTCATCTCAAAGTCAATAGTCAATAGATAGTTACGCAGTGACGTCCCCCAGCAGCCTTGCATTTTGCATTGCATTTCAGTCTATTTGTTTGTCCTAATTTGGAAGTTGCTAAAAGGCGTCGGGTAATTCGTAAAGTTCTTTGAGACTACGATAAAACGCGATCTAAGGTTGGCAGATTTACCATAAAAAAAGTCCGGGGTCTGATAGCAGATTACTTTTTCGTACCAGCAACTTAATAATTCGTGGATGAATTACTCAATAACTCGCTTATTGTATTTGGACACACGTTCAAAGCGAACACGAATTTCGGATATATCGAGTAAAAAGCATTTATGCATTTCACTGATCAGTATTATACGTGGTGGTGGTTTGTGGTAAAGTTGCTTCATTTGGTGATATTTTCTATTTTAGTTAGGATGTTTTATGAACGCATTTATGAACGAACCACTTAAACAAATCCTGAACCTAAAGCTATTGTGATTTGATTACGTAATCTCTATTTGGTTATACCAAATGAATGAGTCATAATAAGTGGATAGTTATCTCGTGACAATAACAACCAAGTGGTTTTGTTAAGCCTGTGCATTAGCTTGCTTACCAATAATGCCAGGCCGATGAGATGTGTCATTTCATGCAAATTGCCTTGCGTTAGGGATAAAATGAATTAAATAAGCTCTTGGAAAAAGTTAATTCTCATTTTCTGGTGTTATTTTGATCCTAGAGGAAACATTATTTCGAAATTGACTGGATACATTGAACTTAGGCTGCCTCGCCATGGCTGGACTTATTAAGAATCAAATTCTAAAACATTTATCTCGGTAGGTATTTTTCTACTAAAACATTATTTGAATGCTATTAACTGATTCTGTCGTAATTTTTGAGCACCATTTAACTGAATTCTATTGCGTTTTACCGTAGATATGCCAAGAATTTGTCTTCAGACAAGATCAATTTAAGCACTTTCAAAGGGGAAGGTGAGCTCAGGAACCTCGAGTTGGACCAGGAGGTTATGACAGAATTGCTAAGTCTTCCATCATGGATGAAATTAACTCAAGCCACATGTAATCACGTTCTTATTCGGATTCCTTGGACCAAATTGAAAAGCGTCCCTATTCATCTGGTAAGTAAAAGATTTTGTTAAATAATACCTTTGCGACGAAACCCTCTAAGTTAAAATCAATGCATTCCATTCTGCTGGCCATTTGATTTTGAAAAACGCTCGACGAGGATTACCGAGTAAGTTGGATGGAAATGTCGGAAAAGAATTTGATGGAATTATGATTTCTGATTCCGTTCCGGTTCCGGACAAAGGACCAATCCGAATGTCTCCATTTCCAGTTCTTTTAAAGAACTCTCATTTTCCAATTTTGGTATTGGAATTATATTCCCAGCTAAGCAAATTAACCTTTAACCTTGGCTCGTTTATCCTAAAACAACCTTATTGATTTTGTACCACTGCTACTATCTCCACACACATTGCGTTCTTGCTGAAACTGTGATGTATCCAGAATACTGCTTAATTGCCCTCATTAGCAGCCTGGAGTTTGAATCTCTATTAACTTTTACTTTGTTTTTTCAGAGTTTGGATGAAGTGAGCATTCGAGTTGAAGCTTGTGAGGAGCTGCGTGCAAGCTGTGAAAATAATTCTACCTCCACCCCGCCTTCTTTTGGTAAATATGGATTTGTGAATAAGGTCATCGATGGGATCACAGCAACTGTTAATTCCGTGGAAATTACGTTCCAAAACCGGGAATTTGAATCCAAAGTGCAGGCACGTAACGGAGTGATGCTCTATTTTGAATTGTATGTGTAACAACATGCTACTTTGCTCCAGATTTCCAGGATCCGAGTGGAGTCACGAGCTCCAGATTGGAGTAAAGCAGATCTATCTGGGACCCGTGTCAAAGACATGGCAAAGGGAGAGACGCTCATATTTAAAGAAATGGAATGGCAAACTCTAAGGTTGGAAGCAAGGTCAACGTTAGAGAGGCAGCTGGCCCCTTTGAGGCTCTTGGCAAATCAAGCCAAAGCTCGAATCGTTATCAAAAAAAGCTTGAATGGTAAACTAATTATTTTTTTCTTTCTGCTCGTCTATCGTATCGCTGCTTTTCATAGTTCTGAAAAGAAGCAGATTCTGCCTGGTTTCATTTTCAAAAAGTCCACTTTTGGATAAATGACATTTTACATAAAGGGTTTACGGGGATAACGCCCGACTTTCTACTGCTGTTAAAAAACCACAATTTTGGCCTCTCGTAAACGAAGAAGATTTGCGAAAGTAGGCAGCGCATCAATGGCATCTTTTTATAGTAGGAATGGTCTACTTTTTCTTTCATGGGCTAAATTCCGTTAAAAATCCTTTTACTCTCCTCCGTTTTAATTTCGGAGATCCCATATAACTGATGAGAAAATGTCTTTTGTCCCATAAGACTCCCAAGTGCTTGGATGTCGTCTTTCCCTGATTCTGGATGATCTTTTATGGGTACTTACGGACTCCCAAATACTCGCTGCTCTTCATTTTATGAGCTCTCTCTCTGGTCTGGTTAAACAAGCTACAGAAACCACCCAGAGAATGAAAGCTGCTAGAAAACTAGAGGTAGGTAACTTGTATTCATCTTTTGTTCTGTATTTGTACAAAAGCTTCCAACATTCTACTGAATCATTTGGAATTAGTTGGGACAAAGTTTCAACAATGACATCTTACCCTACAGCTTCTCTCTATCCTGCAATAATTCTAGATGAACGTCGCTTCCCCTTCCTCTTTCAACCTTTTTAAAAAGCTCTTTCTGTTTCTAATAATTCGTTTGAGAAACTGAAAACCTGAATTTGAATTTCATTGGGGCATGTTGCCTCAATTTCAGTCTTCAGTCGGTTTCGCCAGTTAATATGCTCACCTTTGTTGTCCATTTCCAGAGTTTGCCGGAATACTACGCCCAAATTACCCAGGCGAATGCGGCGAATCCGAGACCTGTCCAAACAAATTTTGATCTTTATGATGTGAAAGAGACCTCGTATCATTTTGTTTGTGAGAAAATTGATCTCCATTTCTGTGATGACCCCGGAGGTATGTGAATGGATTCCGCCAATCGTGTATTAAAAATTAAAAATTCCTACTTATGATCTTTTGCAGCTGGACGATCCCAACACCCAGATCTGAAGGACGGTGGTGCATTGCAGTTATCATTGAGTCAAGTGAGCTGACATGTCATTCAATTACGCTGCGTCCAATTTTAATATTTAGATAACAATCTCACTAACACACTATTACAGGTCATGCTCGACTTTTATCCATATCACCTTGCCACAGGAAGCCGGAAATATTGGCAAAAGTACTCCAACAATACGTTAGCTCAATGGTTGCAGCAAGCCTTAAAAGCTTTCAAAATTTCACTCATGGATGCTCTCTCGACGGAATCTTTGCACACTCCTTTGACACGGACAAATCCTTTGGCACAGGGAAAACCCACTTTACAGTTGGAATCTAATCCGGTCAAGGATGAAATGACTGCTCGTCTTGCGAAATTGATGAGTAGCTGTTTGATTGTGAAGATTCAAGACTTGTCCTTGTATAGAGTCACAACGTCTTCGAAACGGACATCTCCACTCCCCTTTGTTTCAAGTGAGTTGCTAATTTGAACCATATCCAAGCCTTGTTTTGTAAAATGACCTTACTTTTAATATTTCCATTCCCCAGCTTTCATCGAGAGGCCCAAAGACTTGCCAGTGATTCATACTGAATTCTCTTGGTTTTATTACCCTGGGGAAATCTGTTTCCCGCTGCCCAGCGCCAAGATTTACGCGTATTTGCACCCAATTCAAATTCAACTGGATGTCTGTACGATCCTCTGGTTGAACTCATTTGTGGCCAATCTAAACAATGTGATGTCTTGTGTAAATCCTCCCGAAGAACCTGGTTATGCAGATGTTCGTCTGGAAATGATTATGCCAAAGGTAAGCGGAAGAGAGATACGAATCAGCAGCAGCAGCTCCCAATTAGACAACTTTTGTATCTTTTTTTAAGGTTATTTTCGAGAATACTTGTGAGTATCCTGGTCAGAAAGAGCGGCCGCGGTCTCTCAATATTCAAGTTTCTCGTCTTGTTGTGTCCAACTACCGATCCACGGATACAGGAACTCTTCATCAACTTACTCAATGCATTGAGCTGCTACAACGAGGGGATTTGATTTACGGTTCCAGTTTCCCATCGGCCGAGGATGATGTCCCACTACTTGAAGAGAAGTTTGTAAAACATGCTGAGGGTAAGAAAAAAAGTGGACCGAATACGTTTTTACATTGTTTGAAGTTATCCAAATCAACTCCATTTCAGGCCAAGATAAGCTTCGTCCTACGAAGAAATTAAACTGCTCTAGTTTTACTGGAATTGCCGGTGATTTAACCAAAGATTTTTTATGGACTGAACCCCGTGATATTTGGTACATCCACTTGGATCCTGTCTGGGCAGACTTCCATGTTGAAGAGAAGAGAAAAAGATTTCCGTCGGAACCAGACTCGGCTTCGTCTAAAAGGAAGACGCCGAGAAGGCACGGGCAGGGAGATGACAGAAACGTTAACACCATCATTTACCCGTTTGTTGATGCAATTCCGATTTCGGCTTGGGTTTACGTCAATGAGAGCGAACAGCGAGATGGGAAGATGAAACAAAAGAACATTCACGCTCTGCTCAGTACGGGTGAAACAGGGAAGATCCAGTTGACGCATTACCAATTCCTCTTCATAATGAGAATGGTGGAAGCAATTGGGGAAATGTCGCTCTACCTCACTTTGGACTCCAAAGCAATCCTTGGAGAAGAAACGTTGAAGAATATTGTCACCTTTGTTGGATACGTCAACGGCCTTGAGCTCTCCCTCCTCTTTCCTTCTGGTTCTGAGGACGAGAAGCAGGACTCTCCATCAATGGAACTCGATTCAGCTAACCCAGAATCCACAGGAACTGAATGTGAAAAGTAATATGATCGGTTTTATTCTTGGGTGATTTTCCCACGGGTTTTTTTAACTGATTTTTAATTTTTTCCAGCCACCAAGATTTGGTTGAGAGCAAAACCCTCGAGTTTTCCAAAAATCATCTCTTGTTTCAAAAACCATTCGTGTCAACCCCTTGTTCTTCGAGTCCCCTGACACGAAGCTTGGGTGGTGGAAGCAATCCGAATTTAGGATCTAATCCTGGAAATGGATTTCCAGGGATGAGCTGGAGCGTGAAGCACAGTCTTACAAATCTCGCTGTTTCATTCAACAAGGCTGGTGGTGGGATTGCTACTCCGGATAGCGAAATTGTCTCCAATTGGTCAAACTTCAGCTCGGATTCTTCCGACAATTTTGTACAACTGGATGTCGTAGGACAATCCGACGCCACGGATGCGGGTTCCGTCTCAATTATGAGTCCAAACAGAGATCGCCTAGAAGAGTTGGACATTGATTCAGAAATTGAGGTTGCTGTCGACGCTGTAGAAGTTGAGGAGAATATATTCGCGGAAGTACGATCCACTCCTTCGCCTGGTGGGATTAGCCATGAAAATTCAATATCACGAGTGGATCAGGACGTTGTCGTAAGTTGGGATGTCATTTTCTCTTCATTTCACACCTCCAGCAATTGAATGAGGGATAAATTCCAATTTCTTTACTAGATCTCCGCCTTAACCGTTCAGCTCCAAGGAATTGAAATTGCTCAAGAAAGTCATGGACTGGGGTCAGCCATTAAGTTACAATGCAAGTCGGCAGCAGTCACTGAATTGGCACAAATTACATGGAAAGATTTTCAGGTGAGCTGTCAAATAGTTTATTTGGGGGGAAATCAAAAGGTCATTCAAGTCAAGCGTTATTAATCACATTTTCCCTAATTATTCTGTCTTAACTAACAAAGATTCCGGGTGAGGACGAGGTATTAACAATTTACACCCTTACTTCTTACCTCTTCAATGTATCCTTATGTAGACAAATTGCAAGCAAATATACAAATGGATTGGGCATTGCATTGAATTTCGCCAATATTTTGTGTTGTAGTTTATGCAGCTTTAGTCAGTTAGTATTTACAATATTAGGATCCTAGCGTGTTTATAACTGCTAAATATTAATTCTGTTTTATTTTTTCCTATAGGAAAAGTTTTGTGGTCGGAAGCGGAGTCCGGATGACACAGACGGGACAGCACTACCCGGAAGTCCCACTCAGCGACGAGCAATCAAACTTAGACTTGGGCAAAGAATCGATGGTGATGGTTTCTTGGGTGCTATGAAGTCCGAAGTAGTTAGTTCAGTGATCAAAGAAATTATCACCCCTGCCCTACCCCGGATTAATCTGAGCGATAGACCCGGAACAGTTTCTCCAATTCGCAATGCAATTATGCAATCAACAAAAGCAAACCTGGACCTGCAAGTAGACTTTAGCAAAGAGCCAGGGATCAGGCTTCACATGAGTACCTGCATGGGATTGACAGATTTGCTGGAGGATGAAATTCTGCCTAATCCAATCCCAATGAAAGTAAGAAAGAAGTTATTTTCAACGAGTTTGATTCTGAAATCTAAATTATATTTTACGTTAAAATTAAATTTCGACTGGTTTTCTTTGATTTGCAGATTGATTTGGTTGGGTTGAACTTGGAGTTGATTGAAGATCGACCACCAGCCAACATTACTTCTCCAGGATCAATCCCCGTTAAGGTCGCTATTCCATTCCTTCTACAAGTTTCTAGAGATGGGTCAGGCGTCTTTCAATTAGGACCAAATCCCGGGTCTTCTGGAGATACCCCTGCTCACCACGTGCCATATCCGGTTGCTATGCAAAGTCAGGAGCGCCATGACCCAGAGACAGATTTTTTGCGAAAGGAATTGGAGAAAGTTGTTGGGCAGCTACAACAAAGTCATGTCCGGAACTCCGCTTTGGAGCAAGAGCGGGAGGAGAATGAGTGCCTGAAGGGACTAATCCTCACCCTCCAAGATGAAGTTGGGAAGCTCCAATCAGAAAAGTCAGCTCTCCTACGAAGATATCAGCACAATTATCATTAAAATTTTAACTGGTGATGAATTCCATAAATATGCTACACGTTCTTATAAGAAGGGATCGGGTATTTTCAAAGTAATATTTTCATATTTAACGTTGTGATTATGCAATTTCAGCCTTCAGTGAGCCGATTACGGTGACAAATCCAGTGCTTAAGCTTATCGTATGCCATGTGATTTCACAATTAATTTATAACATGAGAACACATTTTTATTTTATTTTACTTTATATTTATTCGGAGATTGGTATGTGTGCTTTTATGCCTAGAAAATAAACAGAAATTCAGACATAAAAGAATTATACTGCTCGAGTGGGTAAGATTTTGTGGCTAGGTATGCTGGAGATCTTGCTGGATGCTGATCAACATGTCAGTACATTGAGTATGAAGGTCACTTAAAAAAAAATAAACGAATTGAAATTGAAAGGTGCTTTACTTTTACTTTTCAGACTTCCAAGAGGACTTATTTTCTGCGACTGCTGAATCCTGGAGATTGGGACACTCCAATGGGGACAGCGGAGTTCCTTCCGGTTGTGATGCTGGAGACGTCTGATGAGAACCGATCTGCACTCCGCTCCTTGTCCCTATCCTGTGGTTTCCATTGTCCTGGAATTCTGGGCTTCCTTCGAATCCTCGCCTTTCTCCGCATCCTCCGGAGTTTCCTGAAGCGATACCGACGCCAGGCAGCCTGACATGATGGAGATAAAATTGGTTATGAGATCATGTCAGTCGCAATGTCCCATTTCTGAGCCAACGTGACCTCTTTCACAAGGAGATTGGCATGAGTACCTGGATGATCCGAGCTGCTCGATTCCGCTTAAAGTTATCGGCCATTTCCAAGTTTTTCAGAATTTCTTTCAACCTTTTTGTGATTCTCATTTCTTCGAATCGTTCCTCCGTTGCTGCAAAATCACGCTCCATCATTGCTATTCTTTTCTTGTTTTGTTCGACTGCAGTCTCCAGGAGGTCCAATTCCATTTGCTTCCCCATCATGGCTCCACTGTAGGAATCAAGTAACCCATGCAAAGAATCCTCCAGTGATGAACTGCAAGAGAAATTATTAATACCCTTGGGCCAATCGTTATTCCCCATTTAGGAAATGACACTAAAATAATCAGAACACATACATTTTCCGTCTACAAATATCCTCTCGGGCAATAAAGTCGTAATGTCTGCTTTTCAGCTCTGTTTGAATTTTCCGCTCCAATGTTCCAATTTCCGCCATTTTGGACTCACATCTTTTCCTTTGTTGCAACCCAAAGAGGAGCTCATCCTGGCTATTAATTGGAGAGGGAAATCAGAAAGTGAGTACATTTAGTTTAATTAGCTAATCATTTTAGAATTCTTGCTTCAATTACATAATTTTCTTAATGTGGATTAATCCTTGTTGCTTGCAGATTTTAATTTGACTCTCAATTTCTTCAACCATGTCTCCTTGTTCTGCCATTCGTTCTTCCCATTTTGGAAATTTGTCATCCTGGCGTTCCTTTACACAAAATATGTTGGTCAAAGTGTGCATCCAAGCTACTGAGCGGTATACGGTTACATTTTATATTAAATTGTTTGTAAATACAATTCGGACATAACCTCTATATTTTTGATTATTTCGCTGGTAGATTTCTCTCGATGCGAACATTTCCTTTGTTCTTCCAAAGCCTGCGACCTTTGACTCGATGTAGCCAGCAGTCTCGTTCGGAGAAGTTCCCTTAGCTCGATGAAAGCCTTTTGAAAAAGCTCCATCGAGGTCTGTGGAGACATTTCAACGGAACTCACTGGAATTGTAACCGTGTTTCGGAAATTGCTTCTTTCAAATTCCCATAAGACTTGTCCAAAAATGCGTCGGATTTCAGAGAGGAAAGAGTTTTTCAGGGTTGTCGCCAAATTGGACCCGTTGAGCAGCTCACGCCCTCCGGCGTCCTTGTCAACGTCACAACTTTCGTTTTGAGCCAAGGGATGCCTGAATAGCCAAACCTGGTGGTTCTGGTTGTAAATTTCAACCGAATCAGTAGCTGAGCCCTCTGGTGGTTCTGGAATACTTTCATGTCTAAACATTTCATTGTCACCGTCGTCACTTTCCGTCTCAGACTTAAAACCAGCTTCGATGTTTCTCTGAGAAATGTTCTTCGGATCCTGACGGAGTTTACCTAATGGGATTAAAAGTTTCGCTGAAAATTCATTGATATTTCTAAAATGGAATTATTCAGCAGATATGGTTATAAAAAATACCCCCGATTTGTTTTCCACCCAAGCATTTTACGATCCGACCTCTCTGCAGGCGTGAACACCGGCTGAGATCATTCGTCATGGAAGTTTTAGTTGATTTAGGAACTTCCGCAGTCTCTTCTGAAGTGCGTGTTGGGCCCAATCCTAAGTCTTCCATCTTTACAAGATTCGAATACAATGGATTTTTTGTCACACGCAAGTTTCCAGAAATAGCATCTTCCTGCTCAATCCATCTTGCAGCTGCTGGGTGTGAAAAGCTGCCGCTCCATTTCAGGTTCAAGGCTTCATTTCTACTAACCGGAGTGCCAGATGATGAAGACACGTTGGTTCGCTCCAGTTGACATCTGATTTCTGGAGGCGTTGCAGCGTGGCTTCGAAATCTTTGACTTCCTTCAAGAAGCGGTGCGTGGGTGGTCATAATGGATTCAAGATACTCGTGTTCAAATTCTGCTAAACCGATCCCTATGTTTCTCTTGGAATCAATCCAAGCCTATTAAATGTAACAAATGAGCCCACCTTGTAACTACTTGATTTATCTGCATATAATTTACCAATTCCACTGAGCGTAAATTCCAAAACGCAGTCACAAGCCTGGGGCCCAATGCAGCTTCCAATTTCATGTCTCCTTGGATTAACCGTTGCGTAAACTCTGGGAGCCTTAGGAGAAAGTTCACTTTCTTCAGGGCCAATTCATAACAATTGAAAATGAGAGACTCTAAATTTATTGAAACAAAAATCAATATATTAGTTGCTTCAGCATTCATTTACAATTCCAAACTATTTAGTCACTCGCCATGATATCCAAGCTCGGGTGGAATTTTTGGTTTATCCGATGCTGGACAATGAGACTGGAGCTCTTCCATGGAAAAGCATGGACAAAGATGCTACCAAAATTCTGTTTGTCGCCGATTACTGCTAGAAAGCAAAATCTCCAGTGTCATCACCATCGGATGTAAAAAATAAGCCTGGGCCATAGTCTGTCAATCGGAAATTAAACGTCCAAATTTATATTGAGCTTCCGGGGAAAGACGGCGGGGTAGAAAAGATGAAAGCCGAAAGATCCCAAAATAGAAAATGACAAAAAAAAAACAAGCAAAACGGGGATTGAGATTATAGTCAGCGATTTTGGAAATTATTGCTCATACGCGTAGAAGCACTGGAGGGGTCACCACCTTGACGCTTGACACTTCGTGCAACTGATCCGTCTGGAGTTTGTTTTGCTCTTCACCGTTGTTTACAATCAGAATCCTATTAATCCTGACCATGAGGGAATTCCTGAGGGTACTTCCAATTGTCCTTCTGTGTCTTCCTGGGCTGGTGAGTTTTCCATGCCTGTTCCAAATCACCACTCATGTTTGATCGATACGTTTTATAAAATGTGACACTGTAGGAAGCCATGGTGGTTTCCCCTGCGCCCGAATCTACAGAAAGGAAGACAATCCTCTTCACCGGTTGGCAGTACCATCAGAAACCACAAAAGGACGCTTACTTCCCACGTACTGACAATTACTACTTCCGCATCAAACCGGGTAGTGTGGCAAGTCCTTTAGAGGTCACTGACCTTAAATCGGGAAAAGGTAGTAAAATTGTCATGTTTCCTGATTAGAATCCGTGGTGGAAATCATGATGGATCCCTTGGAAGAGGAGGAGGCTATGCTGGGACCATCAATTGCTGAGCACATGTCAATAACAACCAGCGTCACTAGCAACGGAGAATTCAAAACGTCTTGTGCCAAGGTACGTGGAATAGTTACCTCTTGTGCGATATGTTTCCCAATAGTTTAAACTATGACCTCTTGGACCCAATTGAATAGGAACCAGGCTGTCGTTGGGAATGTGAGCCAAGACAGGATGACCTTCCGCCGGATTGCGACTGCGTCTGCTTCTACACGGACGCTAAATGGGACAGTATCCCATAATAACATCACTTGGTTGCCAATTAAAAATTATCCTTCCAAATAGACTTTAATTAAGCTTTAATAAATTGTTTTTCAACTTGATTTTCGATTTCTACGA
>JAQIWD010000792.1:0-16946 GCA_034694825.1 Anurida granaria
TTAATTACGTAAAGGTCACAACTTTTGACCCGACCCACCCACCCCCTTATGGACGTTTAACATTAAACGTAAAGGTCACCTACGTATAAACCGGCGACCGACCCACCCACCCTCTACCTTTACGTAATTAATGGATGAAGCCTTAGGGAAAAGGTTACCGTTCCTCGGTGTGAGCTCGTTGCCTTTGAATTCCCTTGTCGTTCAGGCTCCCACTCCTCTGAGGCGGAGTCGAGTGAAAAAAATTGGTAGAGTTCAATTTTGGCTCCTGGAGTGAATCGTTAGGAGCATTAGTGAAAGTAAGGCTTTCTTTCTATTCTTTCATCTTGACTCTTGGCAGTCTTTCTCTCTTCTTTTTAGGAAAACCGAATCTTCCCTTTCTTCCTTCCAACAACAATAATCTCCTTTTTATTATTTCTGTGGAGAAAGCTTAATTCATTGGTTTGACAGACAGGGGGAACCCCAGGAAGGGAAGCGAAGGGAAAGGAAGAGAAATGAGAAAAGTGTTGCAGACACTTTTCCATTTATTTTCACTTTCTCTTCCTTCCAAGTTCTTCTTCCTTTCCCCCGAAAACTTTTTCCAGTCTGTCCATACGTGTTCATCAGGGGGAAGTACGTGACAAATGGAATGGGAAATCGTTGCTGCGTGGTGCAGTTGGTCGTGAGACCAATATTTATGGAATGTTAATAAGTCCCCCGAATCTTATTCTTAAGCATCGGAGCGCTCCTAGCAAGTAGAGCGTAAAGAGCAAGTTACAAGTCTCCATTTCCTTGAGCGCGGAGTCATTTTCTCCTTACTTTCTCCAGTGCTGGGAAGGGGGTTCCAAGGGCTTGTGCTGGAACTCAGTCTTGCTAGGGTCCTTCCTTCCGTCGCCCCGCTTCACCCATCAATTCCAACCGACGTCCAGGTTGGTTGCCTGGAAATTTCCTGCCTTCTATAATGGAACGGTACTCATTCAAGATTCTTATCTGAAATGGAATCACGAACAGGGATTGTCATCATCATCCCAACCGAACTGGGGAATTTGGACAAGGCGGAAATAATGGACACTTTACCACAGTGCAAAGGGGGTTTCCAACAAAAGGTAGCATGCAATGCCCAAAACGTGCGAGGCAGAGGAAGAAGGTCACTCCGTGAAATGCCAACAAAGGTCAGCACTACTAAAATTTAAATGTACACTATACAGATCCAGTATCTGTACAGCCATAAAAATAAGGGTATTGCTGGACATTGCAAATTATTCTGGAGGGTGTTAAATTACTACTTCTGACGAGTGAGATTTGCGAATGTGCGTGGCAAGCAATTCGAGAGGGGAAGCTTTAAGTTTTTTCCTTTCCCTTGACATTTGCATGCCCCGCATTCAGCTTACTCATGGCGCTGGGGCTGGAAGACTAATGTCAAGCCATTTCGGGAATATTGATCTCCTCACTTACTGCACGGGGTGGTGGTTGATCCTAATGAGAAATGGGAATCGTTATTTAAATCGCTTCTCCCTCCTTGCTGAGTGCATAACTGATCAAGATAATTAAAAGCTCAGAAAGGAGAGGTGGGGTGATAACTGACGCTTCAACTGGAGGAATAATTCTGAATTACAATCACGAAGTGACGTTCTGTACTTAAGCCTTCTCCAGCCGAATCTCTGCTGAATTTGGAATCATTTCCAGGCTTCCAGCTGCTCCCGTTGAAAGACACAAGGAGGGCCACTGCTCGAGTTCCTAATCTGAGGATCTTGAATAAAATATTGCGGCTCCTTGGCGTCTACTTCCTCCTGATCCCCTTGTGTTGCACAACTCCTGGACTCCAGAACCTGGAGGAGTTGAACTACGGCGGCAGTACTCCAGTGCAGTAAGGCGATCCTTCATTTGCTTCCATTCCTCCCGGAGGTTCCGACGTTTCCGGGGTTACAGAGAGCAATAACCGAAGGAGAAATTGGGCAGAGTGATGGACATCTCCACAATTTCGCATTCCGAGGATAAGAAGAGTCATGAATATCATCTCCGGATCACTTCCGCCGCCACCGCAACTGACAGGAAACGCTCCAAGTGGCATCAAATCTTTGCCACGCTGGCAGGTAAGAACAACCGCCACATTTCCTTTTAACCTAAAGGCAGGAATCAGGAAGATGAAATTCCTGAAGCATTTGAAGCATTTATTACATTCTGTATAGCCACCATGAGTGCAGCTGGACTTGGTTGTGTATTCGCATACACCGCCACGGCTCTTCCGGATCTGAGGATGAAAGAACCTTTTGGCCAAATTACTTCTAGTCAGGAAACCTGGATAGGACCTTTGGCATTAGTAAGGCGGTTCTTTTCCCTTTGCTTTCTTCCTTTCTCCCAAAAACTTTTTAGTCACAACAGGGACTGAAGCCTTTGGCTGATGATGAGATGATGATGGAACCAAAAGTTTTTTTTCATTCCCCACTTCCGCTTTTTGTGTATACCCGGTATCACTTGAATACCAAGAGACACAAGGAGAGAAAGTTTTAGTTACACAACTTTCTCTTCCTTTTTCCCCCGCACTTGAGGCGGGGAAAGGAGGCTTCGTCCTCATTTAAATTTTGCTAAGCCTCAGCTCTCCTTGTATTCCTGTATCATCCCGGAGCCTTTTTCTTTCTGTTTTCCAGTTGGGCGGAACATTTGCATGTCCTGTTGCGGGTTTTCTGGTTGATGGTTTCGGGAGGCGGAAGACTATTCTGTGGCTAATGCCTCCATTTCTCGGTGGTTGGATCCTCATTGCCTTGGCACAAAATATGGAGATGATCTATGCTGGCAGGTTCATTACAGGTACGTTAGACGAGGCAGGAAGGAAAGGAGAGATCAATCCTAACTATCCCTCCCATCAAATCCATTTCACGTCAGGTTTCTGTGGTGGCTCCATAAATCTCGCGATCCCCGTCTTCCTGACTGAAATCTCTGACGTGGAGATCCGTGGGGCTTTGACGGCATGCCTGGATATGTTCGTGACTGTTGGGATTCTCTACATGTAAGGACTTTCACTTTTAAAGCTCCCCCCGGTTGGCCGGGGTTTTAATTTGGATTAACACTTGACTTCCTTCCTGATCCTGGAAACCCTGGAAATAGATACGTTATTGGGACGTATGCAAATTGGCAGTTCCAGGCCTTGGCATGTGGTGCCCTTCCAGTCCTGTGCTTCCTCCTCATGCTGGCAATCCCGGAATCTCCACGCTTTCTCCTGGAAAGGAAGGAGGTGGAGGCAGCGAAAAAAGCTCTTTCATGGTTCCAGGATCTGACTGCGGAGGACGGGCTGGAGAAAGCATTTTCTGAGGTACCAACGTCATTGGCGTGGCTCATCGTCAAGTTTAATTACGGGCTGACGATCAGGTTTCTCAGTTGGTAGGAAGCGTGGATGGGAGCCTGGAGAAATCCGGGGCCTGGAAAGAGATCTTAGCGCTCCCAATCCTGAAACCAATTTCAATTGGGATGATGTTGATGGTACTCCAGCAACTATCCGGGATCTTCCCCATCACCGCTTACACCGTTGACATATTCCACTCCGCTGGTACTGACATCAATGACAACCTCTCGACAAATATCGTCGGAGTTATTCAAGTGGTAATGCACTTACTTTTCTGCTTACAACCACCCACCACCACCACCGTCGCTTTCACCCGTATTCCAGGCCCTTTAGACTGCGAGGAAAAAATCCAAGCGGAGAAAGTATGAAAAGCTACTGCTGGATATTATGGCAATGAAGTTGAGCGTTTTCCATAAGGTTTTCTGGCATCGTTGACCTGTTTTTGGTGAGGAACAGTCAGCATTTTTACTTCATAACTTGGTTGGCGACTGTGGGAATCTGCGAAAAGATTTTCCAGGAATGTCGTTCCAGGTTCCCTAACTTTCTGGAATATTATTGATTGATCAAGAGGGGCTGTTCCCTGACCTGAATCGACGGTGAAAGCACGTCTTGAGAACTTTTGAGATTTCCGGTATCTTTGGAATGATGAGCTAAAAATAGGATTTTCCTTTTCCTTTTGGACGCAGGTGGCAACCATAACTAGTGCCGTACTAGTGGACAGATGTGGACGGCGATTCCTCCTGATGCTTTCCCAGGCTTTTATAGCCATCTCCATGAGCGGAATGGGCGCTTACTTCTTCATGAAAAATCATAACGATCCGAAGGATCCATTCCCACTGGATGATCTTTCTTGGCTTCCTCTGACGTGTCTCATGATCTTCGTGGTCGCCTTTTCTGTGGGGATTGGACCAATATGTACGTGAGCTACTATCCAGTCACGTTACAATGGCGGCGACAAAAACCACTCATTCGATCCAAGTATTACTCACGATGTCCTCCATTTTTCAACTTTTGATTTCCTTCTACAGGTTGGGTCTACATGGGCGAGATTTTACCCCACAAATTCAAGGGTATGGACTTGGTAACAAAAATTGATTGACATGATTAATCAAATTTTTGTGCGTTGGACATTAGGAAAAGGATCTGGAATTATCACATTCACATCCTGGATGCTTTCATTTCTGATGACGCTTGGATTTGGGGACTTGATGAGAGCAGTTGGAGAGGATGGCGGATATTGGATGTTCGGCGGAGCAGCGTTCCTTGGATTTTTCTTCATCTACTTTTGTGTGCTGGAAACAAAGGGGAAATCGCTTGACGAGATACAATCTCATTTTAACAAAAACAATTCAAGTATTTCCTGAAGGAAGACTAAAAAATATTACTTGATCTTCTCAAGTCCCAATGGCTTCACGTCTATTCGTTTTAAATTCCTTTTCTAAATATAGCAACTGAACTTAAATGCATTTCAATTAAACCATTTGAACACACAAAACCAGTTTGTCAGTTTACATAAATTTTCCACAGCGATCTACAAATGTCTTCAGCTCATCCCGTTGTGAAGAAGGAGCGACGAGATGACGAAGCCTTTACGACTTCTAGACTCTAGCGTAATTACGCCAATTTAACCCTGTAGATGACAAGGGCTATAAATATTTCCATTTCCAAAGAATGAGCGTCATTACTGTAAATGGTGATTACCATTTTTAGAACCGCTTCACTAAATGAACAATTTAACCAAATCATCCAGAACAATTTTATCCTCTGAATCATTAAGAATCCGGAGCTGGTTTCCAATTTCTGATGCCTCAGCTATTAAACTTGAAAAGGGCGTCACTAGAAGTCAATTGTTCAAGTTGTATTCTAAATAATTAATCTCCCTAATCTCGTCAGCTATTCTGAATTTATTGTGATGTTTGGCAATTGCTGGAAACGTAGATGGATCCTGGGGATTGACGACATCCAGCATCCAGCAGTTTCCGCTGGAAATGGAGTACTTACATTGTGAATTTTGAAGTACCACTCTAGTGACTCCAGGCGGAATTCTCTTCTGGAAGGAAAGGAAACCGGAATTCGATTTACTACAATGGGAAATAAAATTGGTTCCTTTTATATTCGGTTTGGGGCGTTGGGATTTGGGGACTCGTACTTTTGTTTACTTGACTAGTAGGACTGGGACATTTGGTATTGGAGTATTGCGTGGGTTAACCCAGTTGTAGTGGTTTCCTATTTACAATTTTAACGAAATTGAATAGGCTGAAGGCTTAATTTAAATTTACTCTTACTATTCCTATGAGTGTTTTTGTCTCACAGGGTTTACAAGTGCACGACCGGGATCGGAAATAAGGAATGATTGCTACATTATTTCCTGAAATCGCAACATGGTTTGACCTAAGTTTCTAAGAGAGATGCGATCTGGAATGTAATCTAAAGCTTCCTACAAAGAGAAAAAACATCTGAGTTCGGTATTTACTTTTGCAATTGTTGACAAAGTTTTTATAAAACCAACTAACTACATCATCATGGCGTGCAGTGCGATCTTTCTAATTATTCTGGCGTCATATGGTGCAGGGATTTCGTTAGAAGTCCAAGAGAAAAGTCCACTTTCACTCCCTCGGAGGCTGTATGGGGAAAGCATCGTCATCTTGATGGAAATTCCATCAGGAAATGGATCTGGTAATGGAAAAGTTAAAAGGATCCAAAGATCCACATTAAATATTTACCACGGTCACCCCAACACTGCTCGAGGTGGCACAGTGAACTCTGGAGGAAACGCAATTCCTGCTAAAAGCCCCCAGAACCCAAAAAAATTGCGAGTCAGGCCGCTGGACTTGAATTGGAGCTGCAGTCCAGAAAAAAATAAAGATTTCTGTCGTAGCCGAACTTTTACCAATTCATGTGAATTAGCTTAAGGTTAGGTTATTTTAGGTTAGGTTAGGTTTTTTAAACCTAACCTGACCTAATTTAATTGAATTGGGAAAAGTTCGGCTACGACATAGAAACTTTTATTTTTTTCTGGACTGCAGCTCCAATTCAAGTCCAGCAGTCAGGCCAGTGATTCATCCTCGCCATCCTCAATATAGAAGACAAGGAGATTTCACTATCAAGCACCACATCCTCCGTTCTAGGAAAGTTTTGGGTCAAGGGTTATCAACCATGGAGATTTCAATAGAAAACGCATAGCCTCTGAAGCGCAAAAAATAGAGGGGTTCGACCTTTGGACGTTGCACATAACTGAAATTAATTTGTAATGTTGTGAAAACAGGCGAGAATGGACTTGTTTTGAGTGGCGTCGTTATTGCGAAACTAAATCGAGTTAAAACGATTGAATTACAAAAATCTCGTACAACCACAGGGTATTCCGTTGTGCGGATTCTTTCCATACTAAAAACCCAAGAATAAGAATCTTTCTTTCAATTCTTACTAAAAAACGTGAAAATCTTTTTTAGATTCTTATTAAAGATCACCGAAAATCTTACAATTCTTTCGTAAAACAGTACAAGAGTCTTAAAATTTTTTAATAAGATTTTAGCTTATACAAACCAAAATTCTTGCATATTTTACGGAATTGTTTTATCCAAATTCAATATTTTGTTTTATTAAATAAGTAGTTTTGCTAAATAACGTTTAAACTTAAGACTTTTAAGTCCATTAAGCAAAAAAGTTCCAGAATTTGCAAAGTTTGTTAAAATTTTAGAGTAGAATTGGCAAAATGGCCAGAAATGGTAAGATTCTTTCTTTCCAAAAACCCAAAAATATTTTTATTCTTACGGAAAACTTGTAATCAAATGAGCTTAAATAGTGCCAATCTTACTTCTGGCAGGTCACAGGGTCACTAGAATTCGTAAATCGAAAAAAAGTTTTTCGGAAGAATCCGCCCACGGGTATTACCCAATCCCTATTTCTATTAATTAGCATATTTACTCACAGTGTACTGCGATTTTGTAAAACGATAGCCCAACTAACATAAGTTGAACCCAGTCGAACCCAGTTGGGTTATGCTAAAACTGACAAAATATTACAGACAGGCAGAAAAAATAAGGTGGGTGGATGAACGAAGTTGATGTTGTGAAACAAGCAAAACAACATAAATGGGGCAAATGAGTGACCTTAAACTGCAAGGATGATTAGAAAACCAATGGACTTGTATTGTTGAGCTTGGGAGGTAATATTTCATGAAGTGAAAGGTTATGGAGAAATCCTGTGTATGTGGTCAAGCAGCATCATTTAGCACAACTACACTTATTTAAGGCAAGGCAATTGTATTTTCCTGGAAATGGGCGTGACCTATAAAATTTGAAGTAAGCAATTATCGATTCAATTAATCAAGGGATTATTATCAATTCGAACTCCAGTTTGGAAGTCCTTCATTCCTGGATCTTGGGTGTGTTCCAACTTAATTTATTTGGGGCTGATACGTTGTTGGCTGGAGGTGAGTATTTGTTCCAGGTTGAACAAATGATTCCATGGAAAGACACTCGGATTAAGTGATTTGCTTAGTTTTGTTAATAATTGTGGGCGTGGTTACGTGGGGCACATCAAGGTAACTCTGGTATGAAAAATATTATTGCACCAAATAGCAAACGCTACGATTACATCCCTGCTGGTTCCACTCTTATATTTGCGTCACTAATGTAAAAAGTGCAGAAATGACATGATGCTAACCGAGTATACAACTGATGAACTTTGCAGCATGTCATAAGGAAGTGTCAATTGATATTGCCTTATTAGGAAGTGTCAATTATGAACCCTCTTACCACACGGCATGACCTTGATTGCCACTGCTGATTAATTACTTTACCTGGAAAACTAATTAGGTTACTCCTAACGTAGTAAACCATTTGTAACTCCTCCTAAGGCCACACCTCATACACGCTCCCCTCAATTTGTTCCGAATGCTTAAAGTATGAGATCTGACCCGTTCAAGTACCACCCCAACTCATACAAGTGACGATAGTAAATTAATCTGCGGATAAAATATCGAAAATAGATAAGGATTAATGCCTCTTTATTACAATCTAGTAAGTAGAAAAGATTGTTTTTGGTTTATAAACGCTAAACTCTGACCGAAATCCCCAGAATTCAGTTTCAACACTTTTGTGGCGTTGTTGATTCATCCTTAAGTTCTTAATAATCAACACCATCACCACCAAGTCCGTGTTCATTGCCGGAATTTGATTTGGGTATTTTCCTCCAGCAATATTTTTTCCCTAGTAAGTCACGATTTTTTAGTAATGTTGTGTACTAACTGTATTCTCTTTTGTGCTCATCCTTTCTGGTTCTAACCCGCACAAATAGATAAAGGCATACAAACTAGGATTTTGACGACTAGACTCTTCCATAAGTTCCAATGATTAAGTCAGAGTCAGAACCTTCCAAGTGTCTGCCGAATATTAATTTGTTCTCTAGTAATCTCCGTCTCTAATTTTTTCCCATTGTTATTATACGCATTAAATTCCTTTGTACCTGCCTGTCACTACTCACTCGAATAGCTCATCCAATGAGATAAATTTAGTATTGTGAGAGGGACAACAGGGAAAGGTAGAACTTGATCGCCAAACTTGCCTGAAGCCATTCATATTCAAAGCAAGCAACCCCTTCGGAGCTCCATTGTGTAATATTATTTGTCTACGGTGGTGTAGTATTTGCTCAGAACGGTGTGTTAATGTTGTTTCTTCTTTTGTTCCAGATTTTAATTTCACAACTGGAGAAGAGAAGTAAGGCAAATTAATTTGTCAACAAGGAAAATGAGCGACACTGAATTTTATAGTGCTTCAAAGAAGTTCCAGTTTTTGGCTGCAGGGTCAGGTAATTTATAATTAAGGTGGAATTTAATATATGGTAACCTATCATGGATGATTTCGCAACTAGAATTTATACTGCAGTAGAATAGTAAAGAGATACTGGAGAAATATTGCGAAAAAGCGTTGATAAAGTTTGATAACATGGAAAAATTTGAGGAATGTTTACGCTTGACCTGTATTGTATCTCGGATTTAAATTATCTATTTGTATTTCACCGGTCTGGAGTACCTAATTTCAATTTTTTTGCAGCGAATCTCGGTGCTTTTGGACTTGGAACGGTGCTGGCCTGGACATCTCCTGGTATCCCAAGCTTAGAAAAGTCAGATGATTATGGATACTTAAAAGATGAGAGTAAGAAGGGCCAAGTTTCTTTACTGGGGTCGATGGTCCCAATTGGTGCATTATGTGCTTGCCTCGTCACCGGATTTTTGATTGGAAGACTGGGACGGAAAACGACAATGCTAATTACAGCACCACCATTCGTCATTGGGTGGCTTCTAATTACATTTGCCCAAGCATTCCCCATGATCGTCATTGGGAGATTTGTAACTGGGTTCTGCGGAGGTGCCTTTTCGCTGGCAGCGCCGGTTTATGTTGGTGAGACGACGGAAGCCAAACTGCGTGGGATGTTGGGATCAGGGTTCCAACTTATGGTTGTGATTGGAATACTGTTTGTGTGAGTGCGAAATCGAATTGCGGAAATCTAATCAATTCTTGCTAAATTCAATTAACAAATTATCAATTCACAATGGTTCATCTCTTTGTTTCTTTGTAACAGGTACGTTGTCGGGAAGTTCATTGCTTGGAATTGGCTCGCCCTCGTGTGTGCCTTCGTTCCGGGCATATTTGCAGTTTGCATGTTTTTCATGCCAGAATCGCCTAGGTACTTCATCATGAAAGGGAAGACGGCCGAAGCTACAAAGTCCTTGATGAAATTACGAGGAGCCCACACGGAGTCTGCTGTCGCTCCCGAATTGGCAGCGATCAAAGCGAGTGTTGATGAAGCGAGTAGGAATCAAGCCACGTTCAAGGACCTTCTCCATCCAACAATATTGAAACCCACTTCCATGAGTTTAAGCTTAATGTTCTTCCAACAATTGAGTAAGAAGTATTCGTATTTATCTAAAATTTCTTAATCCTAATCTTTAATGAATTCCAGGTGGAATCAATGCCGTCATCTTTTACGCCACCAAAATTTTCGAGGACGCTGGCTCATCGCTGGATCCGGCCGATGCAACAATTATAATCGGTGTCGTCCAGGTCGTGGCCACCGTTGTTTCTACAGTGTTGGTAGACAGAGCAGGCCGGAAGATTCTCTTGGTCACTTCGGATGTCATGATGGGACTGAGCCTTGTTGCCCTCGGAGTCTACTTCAACTTACAAGAAAATGAGAACCCGATTGCAGAGGATATAGGATGGTTACCCCTCATTTCCCTGATGCTCTTCGTTGTCGCATTTTCTTTGGGATTTGGTCCAATTCCTTGGATGATGGTATGTATGGACGGACGCCTTATTGGGAGAATTAGAAGATGCTATTTAAAATTAGGCTCAAATTAATTTTTACCTTGGTTGATTTCAGGTGGGTGAGATCCTTCCTCCGAGAGTTCTTGGCCTGGCATCGTCCATTTCTACAGTTTTCAACTGGTTCTTGGCCTTCTTGGTGACACAGTTTTTTGAAGATGTAAATAAGGGGATTGGGGCTGATTGGTGCTATTGGATGTTTGCAATCGTTTGTGGAGTTGGGACTGTTTTCATCCTCCTAGTTTTGCCGGAAACGAAAGGGAAATCACTGGATGAAATCCAAGCCCTCTTTGGGTCACCTGAGCCCAGGCAGAATTACCAGGGAACAAATAATCGAGCATACCAGGTTGACGAAAAGTGATATTTTTCTAGTTGAATTTTTATATCGTCTATAATCCGTGCCAGGTTAAATAACAAGGGATGATACTTAAGTTAGAAATTACGAACTTTTCATGTCATCGTTGGATGGATGTTGAATTTGTTCGTTCCAAGCTTATTTTTGTGTTATGAGATCCAATAACTTTCTTTAGCTGTCTTTCTTAATAAGTGCTCACTGTTTACCTGAGTTTTAAGCCTTACATCCGAATCAGTTTCGGAAATTATTAAAAAACATTCAACATTGAAAGTTACACGCTGGAAATCCGAGGAGGAGGGCCTATCCTTTACCACTTTATTTTTTAAAGAAGCGATTCGTGGTTATCTTCCAACCTAATGAGAAAACAAAGTGGTTCGCGGATTTATTGTCTTCTCGGGACGATGCTTAGTTCCCAAAACCGCAGCATATCATTTGATAAGGAGCCTTCCCGTATTCATCTGTTCTTAATTATTGCGTATTAAAACATACTTAAGTTAGATTCGACCCAAGTTTTGTTCAGAGTAACTTCCACATACGGACTCACGCCATGGTTGAATATCGTTTCTGGAGTCATCGCCTTCCTCAGCTCTTTGCTGGCTTAGCATGTAAGTCCCCATTTCTCAAACTAAACGAACATTTTCAAAGTTTTCATTTGTTTCCAGCTAATGTTGGAGGCTTAGCATTTGGAGCTGCCCTTGGATGGGCATCCCCAGCGCTTGTGTCCCTGGAAGCTACACGACCATTCGAATTGTCGGTTCAAACCAAAGCTTGGATTGGATCCATTGTTGTCGTAAGTACCGCCCAGAACACAAAATTTCGAAACTTACTTATTTGACGCTATTTTATCAGCTCGGGGCAGCATTTTCGTGCCCACTAGCTGGATTCCTAGCTGAAAAGGTTGGACGGAAGAGAACAATCTTCTTCATGAGCTTTCCGTTCATTGTTGGTTGGCTCCTGGTGTCATTTGCTACAAGTGCCATTATGCTCCAGGTGGGACGTTTCATCACGGGTAATCAATGTCATGATCAATTGTCAATGTGATGTCAATTGGGGCAAATTGATTAGTAAAGCTTGTAATCTTGGACAAATCCTATGTAGGTTTCTGCGGTGGCACTTATAGCGTGACAGTCCCCATGTATATTTCTGAAATTTCGGACAGCCAAATCAGAGGGAGACTTGGTAGTTGCTTCCATCTGTCTCTAGGTTTGGGAATTCTATTTTCGTAAGGACGAATCCACGGAATCGTAATTCATTTTTCAGTAATTTTCTAATAACTAAAATAATTTCAAACCTTTTCCGCAGTTATTTGGTGGGGAGCTTCGTGGATTGGTTTTGGCTGTCGATAAGTTGCAGCACGCTCCCCGTCCTCCTTGCAATTTTGATGGTCTTCATGCCAGAATCCCCGCATTTCCTGTTGAGTCGCGGGAGGGTAAGCGAAGCGAGTCGGAGGTTATGCTGGTTACGCAGTGCTGGATTATCAATTAACGTGGACTACGAACTACGACAGGTGATAACTTACTGGAAACATGGGGGAAATGTCTCTAACAATTCTTTTGTCTTTTGCAAATAATCCCAGATCCAAAGAGGCATTGAAGAAAATAGAACCTCGAGGATCAAATGCTCAGACTGTTGCTCGAGGCATATTCTGAAACCAACGGGACTCTGCTTGATGCTCATGTTTTTCCAGCAGTTCTCTGGGACGAACGCAATTATCTTCTTTGCTCACACAATTTTCATGGATGCGGGATCCCACATTGATCCGAGAGCGGGGGCCATTGCAATTTCCATTATTCAAGTCCTGGCCACCGCCTTTGCTTCGGGCGTAGTTGATAGAGCAGGTCGACGCGTCCTCCTCCTAGCTTCCCAAACCTTGGTCACCCTGGCCTTGGTCCTTCTCGGACTCTATTTCTACCTTAAGGGCTTCGGGGAGGAATACGGTGAGCAAATCGGGTGGCTTCCCTTGGTGGGACTAACCATTTTCGCCATGTCATTTTCACTCGGGCTGGGACCCCTGCCATGGATTGTCATGGGAGAAATGTTGCCGCAATCCGTGAAAGGGCTGACCTCTGCCCTAACTGCCATGCTCAGTTGGGGCCTCGCTTTCGTCGTGACCCAATTCTTTGACCAATTCCAAGATTTCGTGGGTCCGGCCTGGGGTTGGTGGCTATTCGCGAGCTGTTCCAGTGTTGGAATCCTGTTCACCTTCTTCCTCCTTCCAGAAACGCGTGGGAAAACGTTGGAGGAAATTCAGCGAGGATTTGCGAATTAAAATTTATTGTTTGCTAAAATATTTTAAAAAATATTGCGAATTGGTTATAATTTGTAATGGAATAATAATAATTTCCATTACAATTACATTATAACCCTTCAAGGCTGGAATGTTATTAGCATCGCTTATAAATCCATATTACGCACGATAAAACTGACAGATCAAAGGAGGATGCTGGAGTAGTCTGTGCGGAGGCAGCGTCCTTTTGTTACCAAATGTGGTTTAACTTAACGAGCAGCATCGGTTGTAATTTCCAGGCTCCGCCTCCGGTCCAAACCCAGATAGTTACTCCACCACAGTAATTAGCTTCGTGAAAAGATTATAGTTAACTAGTTCATTAATGCTGCCTGGAAGGCGCACCCGTTTCCACCAGACCCGCAGCATAACATCTGCATCCGATTGCAATTTTGGGAGAATCCAGTTGAATCTTTCCAGCAGCTTTATTTTTCTGGAAAAAGTTTAGTTCTTTGTGCATGGCGACAGGAACTGGAGATCCCCCGTACGTCACTTGTGTATTCATGGAAACCAATTCGAGTCTGCCACATGAGCATCATCCACTACCCATGTCTTTTCTCTGACGTGTTAAATTTAAGTTCAATTAACAATGGATAAGACCCCAATTAGTCCGAATTCCACATTTTCAAAAAGACGCCGACCTCAAATCCTTGCTGCTTTGACAGGTAAAGTTTTCGACTTACGATTGCGAATAATGTCAAATTCGTTTTGAAATTTTCAATTGGGTTTTTGAAAACAGCGTCGATTGGGATATTTACACATGGAATTGTATCAAGTTGGTCGTCCACCGCCGTTCCCAGTTTAGTTCACGATGAGCATTTCCCGGAGACAACGTTGGTACAACAGTCTTGGATTATTTCATTGGCTCCGGTAAGCTCCTCCCCTTTTGTCTTTCTCTCCAGGATTCAGGATTCATGAAAATTTAACAAATTTTGTTGATAGTTTGCTGCATTCCTGTCAGCTCCCATAGCCGGGATCAGCGTAGACCATTGCGGCAGAAGGATGACAATGATAGTTCAAGCGATTTTACTCATAGTGGGATTTTCCCTGACTACTTTCGCCGTATCCGTGGAAATGTTATACGCTGGAAGATTCATTGCAGGTACGTAAAAAGTTTGGAATTAACAATTGGATTTTAGTGGCGAACTGAAACGGTGAGACCTTTGAAAAGTGACCAAGACCTTTGACCTTTAGGAATTTCTATGGGCGCTGCAGTTTTTGCTCCTGCTGTTTACATTTCCGACATCAGTGAGCGCGACATTCGTGGGACGCTGAGCTCCTGTAGTCAAATCATGCCTGCAATTGGGACTCTATTTTCCTACACTTCAGGGTCATTTCTGAGCTGGCGGTTGCAAACGCTCGCTTCCACGGTTCCACCGCTCATCTATTTGATTCTTCTGATGATTGTGCCAGAGTCCCCTCGATTCCTTTTAAAAAGGAATAAAATGGATGAAGCCTTCGACTCACTTTGTTGGCTCCGTGGAACGGATTCGATTGACGATGTCCGGGAAGAGCTTAGCTTGGTAAGGCACTTACAGGATTAATTGGCCAAGATTTTATGGACTTTTGCTTTCTTCCTTTCTTATTAGATCCAAACAAGTTTGCTGAAAGTACATAAACCGGGATGCTGGATGCATAGACTGGTTTCTAAGAATGTCTTCAAGCCGCTCTTGATTAGCGTCGGCCTCATGCTATTCCAACAACTCGTCGGCTTCCCTTCTATAATCTACTTTTCAGTGACGATATTCGAGGCAGCTGGGACACTAATTAACCCCCACTTGAGTTCAGTCATCATTGGGATCATCCTGGTCATCACTGTTGCTTTCTCCAGTTTCTTTGTCGACTCGGTCGGGAGACGTCCACTACTTATCTCTTCCGGAATTTCTTCGACAATTCCGCTCTTGATTTTGGGACTTTACTTTCATTTGAAACCCACACATCCAGAAGATATGGAAAGCATAGAATGGGTTCCTTTGATAATGGTACTGGTTTACGTAACCACTTATGCCAGTGGATGGATCAATATCCCATGGGTCATCATGACTGAAGTGATGCCCTCGAATGTAGTTGGTAAGGTCTTACTGGAAAACAACTTCATTTTAACTTCAACTTAACTTTTTAAAATTCTTATTAAATTTTCAGGAATAACCTCAGGCCTAGGATCTTCAGTTCATTTCTTCTTCTCTTTTGTCATCACCAAGTATTTCAATGTCATTGCCAGTTCTTTTGGGATGCAATGGGCCTTTTGGATGTTTGGGGCTTTCGGAATTTTGTCAACCATATTCGTATTTTTCTGCGTCCCCGAGACGAAAATGAAAACTTTGGAAGAAATTCAATTGCATCTAAACGAGGCTGTAGATACTCCAAAAGTGAGGAATTCAAAACCTTCCAAAAATGGAGACTATCAGACGTTCGATTGACTTAGTAATAAATTATTCGTCATCAGTTATTTTGTAAGCTTCAAGAGTTTGTAAGTATTCATTCATGAACTTACTGTATTCTTGTAAAAGCTGTATACTGGATTTTGAATGCAGGAATTATTGTTGATCAAATTCCAGATATACCGCAATTCACGAATTAGAATGCCGGAACTCAAAACCTTAGGACAAGATCCAAAATTTTAGTAAAATTCAGTGCAGGCATTCCATAATTTAGACAAGGAATTCCAAAATTTAGGACACGAATTCCGAAATTCTGGGACACGAATTCCAAAATGTTAGGAACGGAATTCCAAAATTTTAGGACAGGAATTCCAAAATTTTAAAACTGGAATTCCAGAATACTAGGGCAGGAATTCCAGAATTTTAGCACATGAATTCCAAAATTCAGGGCAGGCATTCCATAATTTAGACAAGGAATTCGAAAATTTAGGATACCAATTCCAAAATTCTGGGACAGGAATTCCAAAATGTTAGGACAGGAATTCCAAAATTTTAAAACTGGAATTCCAGAATACTAGGACAGGAATTCCAGAATTTTAGGACAGGAATTCCAAAATTTTAAAACTGGAATTCCAGAATACTAGGACAGGAATTAAAGAATTTTAGGACAGGAATTCCAAAATTTTAGGACAGGAATTCCAAAGATCAAGGAATTCAAGGATTTGCGGAGAGGAATTCAGGAATTGAATTCAAGAATTTAGATCACTTACGATTACAGAGCATGTTCGACATTCCACTAAAAGATGTCCATAGAAAATCTTCTTTCATAAAATTGACAAATCCCATTCTTTTTCCTCAGAATTAGAAAAGAATCAGGGCGACTTGATTTAAAAACTCCCTTCATTAACCTTAGCTCGGGTTATATCATCAACTTAAATCCTAACAATTTGAGAAATTTCTGTTTTACTAAGTTTGAGAAGCGGGAATTTCTATTGGCGCGAACAGAATCATCCATCCTTGTCTCAGCTGAAACTGCAACTGCACTCATCTATGCAAATTCGGGGGGTTGAGGGGTGGTGGGTGGAAGTCTTTTTATGTTTGTCATTCAACGTCAGCCTAGCGCTCGATGCGGTTGGGTTGGTTAAGTCAGGTCGTCTGGACGAGAACTTACCTATTGTTTGACCTCACTGAACTCAAACCCCCAGGTAAGATCAACAACAAAAGACAGATTGGAATGAAGCGAGTGATTGTAATCTTGGATTTCTGTTTATAGTGTCAGTCAGTC
>JAQIWD010000793.1:0-16932 GCA_034694825.1 Anurida granaria
TTGTGGCCCTTTTAAACCTAACCCACACCTAGGTGTGGCTATTTCGGGCTTTGGGTGTAACATATATATATATATATGTTACACCTATTATTATTCTAATATATAATATAAACTCATTGAGAATTCTTTAGTTGACGGTGGACGGAATTGGTTACTGCCCTTGCGGGTTGAATGACTGCATTGACGAGACTCCGCAGTTCCCAATTCCCCAACATTGTGGGATCACTTACTTCTCCATTGGGAAGGTCAATGACGGGTTTACTTCCGGGACGCTCTTTGACTGCCACATGATCCCTTCTACCAGTGCCTACGAATGTCGATTTAATTGCAGGGGATACGAGGATCGTTATTCTGGTGAGAATAAATTATGGAAATGTGTTCTCGAAATTGTTAATTAACAACTGATTTTTTAATAGAGGAGCATATGCTGGAACATACTCCAGCGATTGCGATGGACTGTGTGGAAATTCTTCCGTACACGGTTGACGTTGAGACTGGAGGGAGAGGTGACCCCGATGCATGCTGTGACCCCTCGAATCCTACTGAGAGCTCAGAAAAAGTTCCTCCTCCGGTTGTATCTGATTCCAATTTTCGTATTGCTTTGTAAGGTCATTCGAATTTATAATGGTGAAGTCTTATGCGCAGAACTTAACTGAATTCATGTCCATGTAAAAGTGAGGAGGTCGGGGCGAAGACGTCAACCCGCATTGTCGTCGCTCCGTTTCGTCTCAAAGTGTCAACAGGGTTCATTCATCGGGTCAAAGTCGTCTACCAAGCTGTGATGTCCTACAAATATCCTCTTTACAGCTCTATCCTGGATTTGGGTATAATTTAATTAGTGGCGTTTGTGAGGAAAGGTTAAAATTCACGGCTCATTTCCTTGCAGATACTCCTGACCTCCGATTCTTTATCAAACTACACTTGGAAAAGTTCCAGTGCCTTTTTTACAATGGAGACACGGGGCTGCTAAAAGATGCGAATAATCAGATAGTGATGGAAGTGAGTGGGATCAAGACGAATGTGGGCTTGAAAGACTTTTACAAGAAGCACTATCTTCAAGTCCGCTCCATGAATATTCGCAGCTACAAAAGGTAATGCGTAAACCATTGTGAAAATGATTAATTGAATTAGAGACTCAATTGTTTCATTTTACCATTAGGAAAACCGGATCTGGTGATTGGGATCTGGGGGAATGCCTCGGGATTCTGATGTCCTCGGGGGACGAAATCCAACCTGATATCCAAATTGCCAAAAGCTCAACCGAAAGTTTCTCTGTGGATTCACCTTCCAGTGTTTCCAGTGTCCTTACCACATCTAGTCATCTCACCCGACCTAAAACCAGGATCTCAAAATTAGATGACAGGGCGGGGAAAGCCGTGAACTCCCTCTTTGCCTTCTCCTACACTCAAGTCCAGGCAGCTCATTATCACTCGACATTCGTGGACACTGACATAAGCGCCAATTGGAACAAAGTGGTGGAGGGGAAACGGGATTCCGAGTCAATCCGGATTTCATCGGATCAGGAGAAGAATCGATACTTTGCTGAGTTGGATGTGAAGATTAAGCCAATGGACTTTGTCCTTTCACCAGCCGTCATCAGTCCCTTTATCAAATTAGCAAAAGAAATCCTGTCAGTAGCAGTTACCCGGAAGGCGTCGTCAAGGAAGTCTGACCAGAAACCAGTAAGGGGGTCACGCTCATGTCAAACTTGTTGTAATAGCAGCAATATGCCACTCGCTTATCTCAACGCTGGAAAGATCCGAGTGTTTCTTAAAACGGAATCTGCCGAGTCACCTGATACGCTGCTCCTCCAAATTCCTTCAATCAGCCTCACATCGCAGGTAAGAAAATTGTGCAACGCAGAACAGCTGCCTAAGAATTTACACGAATAATTATTTTGCTCGCAGGTGGATAATCCTCTTCATCGACACTGCGTGAGGCCTGACCTGCTGGCGTATGCGGAGGAAGCAGGAATAACGACCGTTCCAGGTTCCTTCTTCGAAGACCGTCGCTACGAATTGGCCTTTCGTGACCTTTCAATCTCCACTTGCACTTGGGTGGATGTCGAAGCAAATAGCATGAAGTTGGTCACGACTCCATCCGTTGATGACGTCATCAGTTTGACGTCGCAGCAGCAATTCGAGCCAACCAGAGTCTTATCGACTTATTCTGTCATTTCTCAACCGCTTCTGGAAAAGTGAGTTTTTCTACTCTACCATGACAAATTGCCTGCAGTAATGAATTAATTATTAATCCTTTGCAATTAATTCCTCATTTTATTTCTTTGTTTCAGATTTGAACTCTCCGTTTCCTTCTCACCAGCTCTCATGTTTGACCCCGTGGGGTCACAAAAACCGATTCTGGTCTCAGGGTACGGCGGGGAAATGAACTTCAACCGAGAGCTTCACATTACTGCCAATGCCCACCAGCTGGCCTTGGTCTACGGAATCTACTCGGACTTGAACGTGCTGAAATACTGCTGGGATTCTGCTTGTAGCTTCGTCCCGGAACCTTCCATGCTTCCTCACTTGCCCGAGAAGGATGTACAAGAGTTAACAAGGTCAGAAACCTCGAGTGTGAAGGAAGTTGACTCTGGAGTGGAATCCAGCAGCATTCCGCACGTCCCAACCTCCCAGGTCATTCCAGTAGACTTGTTTGTGGCGGCTACAAGCGTTAGGATTACGACTTATGACCTTGTCTTCAAGGGCCCAGGCGAAAAGAGCGTAGAACAGGTCATGGATACACTCTCAGGGATCAAGCCCCTAATTATGCTCAACACTGTTCGCCCCTACTTTATCTGCTCAATGTCATCAACCAATCAGAAAATGGAGTTTTCGATCTTTGACATCACCGTTGGAATGGGGTCAGGATTTACACGTACGTTTGTAATTAGTAGAAAACATTAAAAAATATTCTTTTTTTTGTTAGTAATTAGTTATAGTAATCAATTAATTATCGCCGGGAATTAATTCCAGGTCCAGTGAACCGGTTCACAATTCCAAGCAAATTTGATTTTCCAATTAAATTGTTCGAGACGCTGCCGGGAGAGAGGAATCCAAAGACTGGGATGATTCGACCTTTTATTACCTGCACTGCCCTTGACTTTCTCTTCCAACAAGGTAAAGTTAAAAGTGTTCGTGGGTCAAAGTTCATAAAGAATACATTGGATCTTCGAAATTTTTGTTAAATTCTGTTTGTTTCGCTACAGCTGGTGTCAAGTGTGACATTGCCCGACCTGTCAAATTTGTCCTAAGCAAGGAACATCTCTATCACTTCAAGGAACTCCACCTGTGTGTTTCGGAGCACGTCAGCAGCTCAAGTATCATCACCATGGAGACGCCGGAAGAGGATAAGATGACGCTTCATAAAATTGTTCGCTTCATCTCCACCTATACTACCAAGGTCCACCTAAGTGTCAAGCAAGTCGTGGTGGTAGTGCTGGAAGAACCCCCTGGACTCCCAAAAGCGGCCATTACAGCAAGTGTGACGGGATTCGACATTGGATTGAAGTGTCAAGATGGATACGTTCGTCTTCCGGAGGCAACTGACAAGACGACTATTGATTTCAGCGCAGAAACTGTGGTGCTCACGACGCTGATTGGGGACAGGTAGGTAGCGCAAAATTCAATGATAACATTGCCAACATTGAGCTCGTTTGGAATTTGCGATTGTTGTCCGTTTAGGACGGACGTGTTTCTGAATCCTTGCGGAATGCGCCTCCGCCTAATTGCCCAATGGCAGTCGTACATGAAAGTTCCGATGAGTGCCGTCAATTTCAGTTGTGATCCAATCACAATTTTCTTAGGTCCTCAAAATATCCTTGCCTTCCTACAAGTTTATCACACATTTGGAGTTTATCTGATGGTAAGCAAAACATTTCAGTTTAAATTTTGTTTGAGTTGACTCTTGACCTTCTTTATTCTCGTAGAGATTCATAGTTGTAGAAGAGGAGGAGATGGTAGAGATTTTGGAGGCACGTCCTACAGGGCCAATGGAAGAGGTCACTTTCGTCGATGACCTCCGGAATGGAACGTTCCATTACATCTACTCTGTCACATCCTCAGAGATCCCTTCTGTCTATCAAGTTTCCATCTGTAGGGAACAGCGAACCATGACCTGGAAATATCCAAATCCACGTACTGTGAAATCAATTACCACTCATCCAGTCCCCATCTTGGAATCGTCGTACAAATACTCCAAGAATGATCAACCTGTAAGAACAACCATGATGCTGCAAAGCACATGTCATAAGTTTTGGAAATTATTTAATCTCTCTCAGGTGGAACTCCTCTGCAATTTGGTCTACTGGGATGAGGCTCATGCAGCTTTCCTAACGGTCGGAACTTTTGTCGTCACGGAAAGTGGGTCTGAGTCTATAAAATTCAGAGAGTCGGATGGGATGAGCGACCACGTCTCCGCGGTCTGGAGAATTACAATTCAGACACCAATGGACGAGTAAGTTGGAAGGTGGTAATGGCAAATCCGCATTTTATTTTGTCTTGTTTTGTCCAGGGAGGAACTCAAGGTGGTTCTGACTCCTGATGGCCTTGCAGCGTCACTTGCCCTCAACTCTGTCTTTGCTCCCCAAAAAGTTCCAAAAGTTGCACTGATCGCTGACATTCCGCGCATCGCGGTCCACTTTGTCAATCATCGATCATATGTTGGGAAAAGTAAGGGATTTGACACGAACTTGTCACTATATCAAAGGTCACCTAATGCATTAGAGATGCCCCGATTATCAAAATTGCCGATTATTAGATTAAGATATTAGTTTTCATTTGACTAATCGCCGATTACTTGCCGATGACTTTGCCGATGACTTTTCTGGCTATTTCTGCTAATACCTGTCCCCGAAAAAATGACAAGAAAAAGAGAGAAAACGTCTAATTGTGGCATTCCCAGTAATTTCGTGCATCCCAGTAATGAATAATAATCATCCCTGCCTCCAAGTCAATCATTATAGAGACAGAAACAACGTATTTTAACGTTTGATGAAAAATGAGTACAGATTTAGTGTTGAGTATGCCAGGATTCCTGCTGTTTCAGGCTATAAAGCAAGAGTGTTGCAAAAATACCAATTTTGCACCAAGTTTTATCCAACTATGGCTTAAATTGAAAATAATATTTTCAATTTTCAATAATATACCGACATATTATGTCGTTATAAGGGTAAACTGCTGCAAAAAATTATCGGCAAATAACCGGCCATATTAATAGGCAACATTTTGCTTCCCGAATATTATGCCGATTATCAAAAATAGCCAATAATAGGCGTCTATTAATCAGCACGTTATTAATCGCATTAAACGGGGCATCTCAATGCAACACAATGCATATTTCTCTATTTAGTTCCAGAGGAACGCCTGCGGCTCTACACCATGGATGGACTGAATGCTCAAGTGGATCAAACGTTTGCCACTTTTGAAACCTCCTCAATCTCCGTCTCCGTTGTGATTTGGCTGCTGAAAATGCAGGTGGACGTGAATTGCTTCATTAGGGCCACAGTCACGGACTATGCCTACCTCACTGACGTTGTGGTCGTTGATCCCTGTAGCCTCCGGGTAAGAAAACATATGATGACTTAAATCCACATACCTTGTTCCTATCAACACTTGACCTCAGTTCTACTTTTTAGTTTCGGTTTGTACTTCTTGAGGACGCTGCACGGAAGTTTCATCAAAATGTGAGTCTCTTGGTCAACCAACCAGCCGTGGTTAAAGTGGGTGCTTCCACCCTTCACACGGTGATTACCTCAACTTTGGCCTGGATGCAGGTACTGAAGGCTTACTATGGAGATGTCGTGGACACGTCAAAGTGTCACTTCCAGTAAGTCCAGGGGTCATCGAGGCAACATTCTTGGTTTCATTTTTATTCCTGTTCTAATTTTGCAGGACGCTTGTCAACATGACGCAAATCCTGATTTGCAATGACACAAATACGGAGCTCGGGGTTATCCAAGTTGACACGAAGAAGCCGTTGGTGGTTCCACCGCGGCACTGCTACGCCTTTACCTGGACAACGCAGAAGGTCAAGCCGGAAGTGCGCGTGGGCCTTCCTGAAGAGGCTTCCTGGAAGAAGAATCTCCCATTCTCAATCATGCGCTGTGGGACGATTGCGCGGTTGTTGACCGATCACCCCATTTTCATCACCACAGAGAATCTCTACGCTTCACAAAAGCTTGTAAGGTGTTTCAACCAAGATTTATTCCTGAAATTATTTGCTGGAATTACTGGAATCATTTATAACTGTTGTTAGGTAACAATTTCCGGTTCCTTCACCGTGGCCAATGCGCTGGACATTCCGCTGGAAGTGGGCCTCCTGGCTAGTAACATGAACAAGGAGAGTTCGTGGACAGTTGAGGGGAGATCCCACGGCCCTTCACTACTCATCCATGCCCGGGACGTGGTAGGCATTCGGTTTCGATTTACGGATCTTAATGGGAAGCATCATGGATGGAGCCACAGTCTTACTGTTGAGGAGCTCAGAAGTTTTCCAAAACAAGCCAAGTGCATCGCTCGTACGGAATTTGGAAATATTTTTTTTATTTTGTTATTTAATTATTTTTATTTTGCGCCATCTAACGACATGTTTCTTTTCCTGGTGTTAGTTTACGAAGAAGCAGAAGGGGGCCTTAACGCTTACAACATTTGGTGTTCATTGGTCGAGGAAACGCTGGACGGTGGATCCCGGTGTGTTATCATTCTCTCCCCAATCTTTCGCCTCCGATCACTCCTTTCGTCACCCACCATTGCTAAGATTGGGATACCCAAGGATGATGGAAGGACCTCATTTGACCTTCCTGGCCGTGGGACTGAGATTGAGGTCGACTTTATGGGGGATGACAATGTGACCCATTTGCTCACTTTCCAAACAGAGTAAGGAAGCCAACAACTAATTCGTTCGGTACGCTTATATCTGAACAAGGCCCTTTCTGTGACATGGTTTTCTCCCCACAGTCCCGAAGCCCAAGGTTCGTCTCCAGCGATCCCACTTCTTCCAGGCGGTGGGCCCTGCATTGAAGACTTCCCTCCCACGCAAAAGCGATCCATCAATGACATTTTGAACGACATAATACTGGACTCTGAAACCCATCACCAGCTCAAATCCAAATGGCCTTTTACACGGGAGGGGTTTGAAGTACGACAGTGGCTTGGAGGGAACTACGTTGACCCCGCGGTCAAAGTAACCTTCAAACAATGGATCCCTGGGTTACCGTCAGTTCTTGTTGAGGCAAAGCCGGATGCTATCTTCGCAAATCTCACGGGTTTCACGCTACTCTACCGTGAAGAAGAGGAAGATGCGTCTATTCTGAACCGATCGGCTTTTTCTCCAAAGAATCTTCGGGTATGTATGCATTTCGTCGGTTGGTTCCGATTCCCGCGATGGGAAACATTTTTTCTCAGTGCGATTTATACTTTTTTCTTTGTGCTTCTGCAGGGAAAGTTTGCTTTTGGCTTCAATTGTTTTTCGAGAAGTAACAACGCTGCGATTTGGTCCGAGGAGCTTCAGATAACTGAAAACCAATCACCTTGTGACATTCATCACATAAATTCCGATTGGAAGATTCCAGTAAACTGTTTTAGTCGGCTTGAAATCAATGGTCTCAACATGGTATGACTAAACTGAATTAATAAATCCCAGCTGAAAAGTGTGCTGATTGATTCCCGTTTTACCTGAAATTCCAGCAAATCCACATCACGATTGAAACGGTCATGTACGACGGGATTTTGATCCTGACCCTCCGCCCGACCTTCAACATCCAAAACAGGACAAAATTCCCCTTGTCAGCTTGTGGGATTTCACTCCATCAACACCGTATTCCAGCGGACGAATTGCTGGGACTCAATGACAGCTACATTCCACTCGAACCAAATGACCCACTTACGGACAGTTCTTCTGAAACTGCCATTGGTCTCCTCCTCTTTAATTGTGATTGGAATCCTGCGGAGCGGAACATTTACACGGCAGGAATGAAGTACATTGCGCTCCAATACTCAACCAGTCCTTGGTGGTTTGTTCGCCTCATGAAATTTGAGCAAGTTTTTGACAACCTTTCCGCCCCACAAGGAATACCAGTCAAGCGTGTTGAAGTAGCAATCCCAAGTTGTCAACCTAACTGGGTCAATGGACACCCCGCTGATCTCGTTGAAGTTAGCCTGTCACTCAGTATTTGTTGGACGTGTAAAAATGGCCAAGTTTGGATCTCAGTTGCTATTGATGAAAATCCGCAAGTGGTCATCGTCAATGAGTCCCAAATTTCACTTGTCTACGCCGAAGCAGGAGGGGATGGGAATGAACCGAAAGTGGAATTCGAACACTTTCCACAGTTTCGATGCCTTGCTCCGTACACGACTGGATTCTACTCGTTCCCTTCTCTCCAGGTGACTTTTCCAGAAGTGATGAATAGTGAGCCCAAGGCGACGCTGGTTTTCGGACTCCCGGAGATTCATTACAAGAATGTTCGACGTCTCACAATGCTCTGTCGAGGTAAGGCGAAGAAACATTATTGAAAGGAATCTTCACTGTCTTTATTTTATTTCAGATCCAGATTGTATTGAGTGGTCAACTCCGGTCAAGTGTGACGGTTGTGAGGAAGTACAACTGATCCCATTTGGAACTGGGCCTACGAAAATGTATTTGAAAGTATTGGTAGAGAAGTTGGGGCTCACATACTACATTTACGTTGAGGAATTGTCAGAGGCAGAAGTTTCAGCGCGGGATGTCAGAGCAAGGATCCTTGCCCTTGAATATGAGGAACAATTTTCGGAAGACCCCGTAACTTTTCCTCAGACTCAACCTGCCAAAGTACGCTTCACGACCCCACTCATCAGTCATGTCCATCACTATGACACGGACGAGCTCAACAAGCTCCTTACGCCGGACCAACTGTGAGTGACCTTGCACAATTTGTATGAAGAGCGAGGCTTATGATTTTGAGTAATTTTGTTTCAGCGCCCTTGAAATTGTTGCCTCAAATGCAGCACTCCAGCTTGCACGACCTTCAGCATCGAAATCTCGGATTGACATTCCAGTCGGGACGGACACCGCCCCTTTCCAAACTCTCCATCTTCATGCTCCTGAAATTCGAGTCATTTTTACTGATGACATGACGCAGTTGGGACAAAAGAAGGAAATCTTGAGTCTCATCATCACAGACATTTTTGTGGAAAGACACCCACGGCATGGAGAGAGGCTCCTGCGCGTGCTCGGGAACAAACCGGCAGAGTCCTGGGCCATTTGCTTGCGTGTGGGTGACCTTCAGCTGGACAATGCACTCTTCCAGGAAAAACGCTACGACTTTCCAGTCCTGCTCAAGCGAAATGAGAGTTACGAGACTGCATTTACTGTCTGTGGACCATACTATGAGCAGCGTGACTTTATGAGAGTCTTCCAAAGGACTTTTGCAAATCAGAAGAGTTTGGTAGAAGTAGAGGCGGATTTCCTAATCACTTCTCCTGAAGGACTCCAGACTCTCCAGTCGATTGACCTCAAGTGTGAACCCTTAACGGTCAACCTCGAGGATAAATTTATTGCCTTCATTTTCCCAGTCTTTGAGAACTTGGTCTCCATTGTCACGGAGCGGCTGGCTCTTCTCCAGGCTGAGAATGAAATTCTCCAGGCACAACGTACGTTCTAATTTTAATTGATTTCTATCTTTTCGTGGCAACTGGACTAGTAGGGCAATTTGGGTTTATTTTTTACAGGACAAGAACATAATTCCAAGGTGACTTTGGACATTCCTCTCCCTCCTCCCATGATTGAGAAAAGACATCAAAAGCCCGAGATCAGCAGCTCTCTTCCTGTTACATCAACTTCATCAAAGCAGATTGTGGAAATCCTTGCAGTACGGAGACTCAGCATGGATTCCAGCATAAGTAGTCGGGCGGGTCGGGAATCACCCGGTCTCCGGTCGCGGAGTAACGAAGAGGATGAGAATGATTCCCTTCGGATCCATCACTCAATTACTTCCATCCTAGCGGAGACGGTCGAGGCCTTGACCAAGCAGGGCCCACTCTACACGGATATTGGGACCGACTACGTGGGGAAGCTAGAAATGAGGAAGTCAATTCCCAGCACGGAAGAAGAGGCACCAGAGATGTGCAAATCGGGAGAGGAAGTTTTGTCTGAGCGTCTTCTCCGGATCATCCCGTCTCATAGAGCCAATTACATGCCGATGCCCCAGGAAATTGTGTCCATCATCAAGGACCTTGCTCGCCCCATTCAGCTGGAACGAATCCATATCCATCAGATTCAAATCTACTTGACCTTCCGGGGGAGATACCTTGGGATGTACTTTGCCTTCGACAATTCTCCAATCCTCCTCAGTGACTATTTCAGCAAGTACGTGTTCACGACCGCGTTTACGCTTGGGGAAACATTTGGGAATCATTACCTCCTGGGTGCCATCTACCGGAGGGGAAATCCCATGAGGATAATTGGTTCACTGGAACTGATTGGAAGTCCAGGGACGCTAGCTCGGAGTGTTGGCTCAGGGTTCAAGGATTTCGTCGTCTACCCAGTTAGGGGAATCCGCAATGGGCCACTGGCATTTGTCATGGGACTAAACAATGGATGCTCCTCACTCGTTCGAAACGTCAGTTCAGGTGAGTTCATCACAAGACCATTATAATCACCAGTAACTAATATTTCAATTTCTCTACAAAGGAACTCTCACCTCGCTGACTAACTTTGCCTGGAGCGTGTCCAGGAACATTGACCGGTTGACCCTGGACCAGCAGGAGCAGTTGCTGGTGGAGGATACGCGTCGTGTGCCCATTGATGGGATTTCTGATGGGCTCGTCCAAGGACTGACTGGATTTGGGATTCGGCTGCTGGGTATGTCGACCATTCGGGGATTTGGGAATCCGATGGAGTGACGATTACAACTTTTTTCATTTGTATGAGTTAGGGATGATTGAGCGGAGTTTGGTGGTGTGTTGAATGGGGTGGGTGATCTGGTGGCATTGATTTCCTCCTCTGGGAGAATCAAGGCGTGAATCGTCGGAGGAAGTTGAGGAGATAACAACGGACGGTCGGAGAAAGCGTCTTCTGCCTCCTTTTAATTCATTTTCTCTTGTTCATCATCACGACGATGAGAATTGGAATCTACTGGAAATGGAATTTCCTCTCCTCCTTTCTTCTTGAAACCTGGAAATTCAGTTTCAAGCACAATTTGGCACCGTCAGAAGAGACGGCGACGGTTGTACTAGTCACGGACGACGCTGGAGTGAATTTGATGCTGGGATTAGACTGTCGTGCTCTGGGATATTTCACTTCTTGACCTCCTAGAGAGATTTCACTTTTTTGTCTCATGACTTTTGTCATGAGACGAGACAATCAGAAACGATTGTCTGTTAAACCATCAGAGTCATTAGCACCCTGGGAATGACTTTGAGATCTCACACTCCGTCTCCAGCGTTCTATTATTTTCCAGCCCCCATAATTTATTTTCTTAAGATGAAGGAAGTTGATTGTGATTTCTTTGCACTGCTAAATAGGTTTCTCACGGTAGGATTTAATAGGACCACTTTTCCTTACGACTGGAATGAGATGCGAATGCGATGAGTTCATGTGCTGGTGAAGGTTATCCAGACATGTCAGGATAGGTCCCGGCCAACCTGGGTAGAGGGTCATCCCGCGGCGCTCGCCGAAATTGTTTTTCTCGCGGTCTTTAAACAGGGACGATTTTACATTTCAACGATGTGAACAACGAAAATACCAGCTGCGCCGAAGGCGCTGAAATTTTTCGATTTCATAAGGTCAAAAGAACAATTTAGCGTCATTTTTAGGGCAAAACTGAAGAAGAACGCTAGCTGCGCCAAAAAATTTTCATTTCATGGAGTCAAAAGTGCAATTTAGCGGCATTTTGAAGACAAAACGGAGAAAGAAAGGCCAACTGCGCCGCCAGGCGCTAAAAATTTTCGATTTCATAGGGTAGAAAGTGCAATTTCGCGGCGTTCTCAGTTCTACGCCGAAGAGGAAAAGCTAATAGCGCCGCCAGGCGCCGATAATTTTCGATTTTACCCCGATTTTCCCCCGGTCAACGCAGGTTTTCGTAAAAATCGGAGTCAGATTGAGGCTCCCCCCAAAATCGGGGTCAAATCGACCACGGTCTGAAACCGGGGTGGCCGCGCGGGCACGCACCAGCACCAACATCTTATCTTTTAATGAATTTAAGGAGTCAAGGGAAATGGAAAAATTATGAGAGCGGCGTCTTTGTTGTCATCTTTGTCCGCTTTCCATCTGTGCACTCCAGCCTAATTTTTTACCATGCCGGGACAGAAACTTCCGGGAGAATGATAAACAAGGACATTTCTACAGGGAGCAGCAGCGACTTCTATTTCCCCTTCATTATCCTGGAGATATCAACTACCGCTCTTCTGCCTTGATCACTCTCCTCCGTCGAGCTCTTAATGAGGAAGAAACTTTCCCCAATTTATTGCGACTAACTACTGGCGAGGAAATTGGAACGGATCCAAAACCAAGACCTCCAGTAGGAGTTAATTTTTGGTTGGCTGAATTAATAACTATACAATTTGGAAGCAAAGGAACTTTTGTTCGAAGGTTTCTTTTGTATTCGTTGAAAGGAATTCTTTGGTTTTGACGAGGAATTAAGGCTACGGAAGATCAAAATCTTACTCGTCGTACCTTGTGCATATGTTACCCGAAACCCCTAAATCGGCATATGGCCGAAATGTAAATGCTCATTTCGCGAAATGGTTAGGTTTTAAAACACGCATATCGCGAAATGAGTGTTTAGAAACCTAATCATTTCGCGAAATAAGTGATTTCGGGGTTTGCGGGTAACTCATATACATGTCCGTCCGTATCTTTCCTGAACTCGTTCTCCTGCACCAAGAGCCTATTTAGCTCAAAGTCTGATTGGTCATCCCTAGTCTCATCCAGAGATTTGTCTGTCCTTGATTGTCATAATCCATGAATCTCGATTGATGCTCGTTCTTCCTCGATTCTTCCAGATGAGGGACATGGACCACGTTCGGATTTTATTTTCCGCCGTGTCGTGCTTCATCCAGGAAATCTGGGGATGATTTTCCGGAGAGAGCATTTCGGATTTTATAGTTAACCTAACCTAACCAAATGGTCCCGGCAGGATAATTGTTAAAACGGCGTTCTGGAGACATATTTATCCTTGGCGATAACAAAGGCGATGCTCTCGGTAACTTTCTGGAAAGTTCATACCGCTGAGAGTGTCTGGCATTCGATAATGATAAGGTTGATTTTAATCTGACACACCAGTTGATCCCTTTTTCTTGTTTTGTTGTAGGTGCGATTGGAGGGATGGCTCATCACCCTATCCAGGCCGTGATGGAAGAAGGGGCATCTCCCTTAGGTATTGTCTCTGGAATCGGAAAAGGACTCATTGGAGTCGTAACTAAACCTGTTGGAGCAACTGTGGAATTATTTGCAATGACCGGGCAGGGATTACTTCAAGAAGCTGGATGGTCTCATAAATTCAAAGTAAACTGAGCAGCCGCCATTACTTGCTCTTATTTCCCATGTTCATTTTCTGACCCTTTTTTGGTCTTTACAGAGAAAGTATGAAGTATTTCTGGAGGAGACGTTGTCATCCCCGAATTCTCTCCTAAAGTATCGCTGGAAGTTGGGCCTTTTTGACCGAGATCCGGGACGTGAGAAACTTTTGATGGTTGTTGACGCTGTGGAGCGTAGACGAAACTCGAAACTAAGTCCCGTTTCATTAGTCATCACAACTGAGGTTTGTCCCTTGGATTTCCTCACTTTCCTCACTTTTACGTTACGTCATTCCCGGAGAATGACTTTCTCTGGTGCCCTAATTACAGAGCTTCTGCTCCATTTACTTTGCCCGCTTCCAATTCCCTTTCTCCTTTTCTTGGTTCTGGATTCGCCGTCATAGCCGACAACCTGACTTGTCAGTCCCTTCCAGTTGTACTACCATGGTAGTTGTGTGGTATGTATATAACCGTCAGTCTCTTTTTGCCTTTCTTTTCTAGAATGTCTACGTCATGGATACAACACTGGATCAAGTTCAAAGGAAAGATTCCATTTCATCCGCAATTATCAAACCCACGGATTTTGTTTTTGACCCAATTAGTGGGACCGAGTTCTTCACCCTTCTCAAACTAGTCAAGAGGATCCAAGAGGAGGATGTTTTTGGAGTCTTTAGCAAAATTTCAACCACCTACTGAAACCTTCTACTAGACCACAACCAACCACTCAAGTGAACCTAACCAAAGCACCAAAGTACCTTATTTTACAAATCCCAACTAATCTTAACGTTAGGGCTCTATTTTGTTTAGGCTGGTCCCGCGCAGGTAAAACCGAAAAGTAATACGAAAAGTTGTATTGTTACCTTTTGAATAATCAGATTGTGTCATTTGTTGGGCATACAGCAAGGAATCCCTCCCCAGAGTTAATACTTCCGTCACAATTTACAGAACATATAATCCCAGTTTTTATTTCATTATGAGAACTCTAATTTCCTTCCAATTTTCGGTTTGTCCCTTACGACGTACACGTGTGGGGCATTGGGAACCCTCATGATCTGCCGCTCATTTTTTTTTGAGTATAGGTTTCTCTGTGTTGGGCCTTTTTACTAAACGTAAAGTTTAGTAAAGTTTAAAGGCAAGTCCCTTCCACACGAAAACCAATTACAAAAAAATTGGCTCAATTTTGATTCTGATTTATCAATTAATGGAGTAAATTTTAACAAATCCCGAGCCGCTACGCATAATCCTCTGTCCAGTTCTCTGATTTAAAACAAAAAAAAGTTGAAATATTTGAAAAAATTTTTTGTCCGCGGAGTAATTCGAAATCAGACATGAGGGTACCCAATAAGGGAGGAAGAATAGAAGCAGGGGAATCAAATCCTTCTGTCTCATTTAGAGATAAGCTCTTGAAACTGCTCAAGGAATTTGAGCAGATAACCCGCAACGACTCCTTCATTATTCCGACCAGTTAGCTGGCCACCGCCACCACTTAATTTTATATTGGATGAGGAGACAAAGGATGATAGCACTCGACGCATGCGCTGATTGGTTCTTGATCCATTAACAATTGATATTCTTGATTCTTGTTTAGTGCGGTTAGCACCTTAGGTTCCACATTTTATGAGATGATTGGTTCCGGAGAAGGAGGGTATCACGAACAACATCACAAGTAACGTGTCTAATCTCCATCACTAATCTCCTTAATTAATTAGTCTACGTTAATTAATTTTAAATCTTAACCACCCTCATCAGGATTCAAGGCCTGATGAGGGAGCAATTGGTAATAAGACGATCAGTTTCCCCCATTGTGCTTCCGTCTCTCTTCCGGTCTTCTTCTAAAGAGTAGCAGCCAAACTAATTACGTACACGTTAACATTAGTAACAGCCAAACATCACAACATAGTACAGCGGACGTACCGTGCCCGCCACGAAAAAGTGACCACCAAAACTTGTTTCTACGACGATTTCAGAAATGTTTGAAAATATCAAGGGGAACGAGAACCAAGTTTCAAAAATAACCAAATTTCTTGATTTGGGGTGGGCAGGGTACATCAAGAAAAGGGAGGAAACCAGCTACAAGGAAAAGGGGACGGGAGTAAGAAAATGTCGCACATTTTGCAAAATTTTCAGAAAAAAAAAGGAAACCTCGAACATTTCTTTGGAAATAACAAGATTATTCTTGTTGGATTCTCCCTACCCCCTCGTTTTTTGCAAATGAAATTTGCAATTCTGCAAATACAAATAGTACAGAGGATAGAAGGGATTTTCTGCAAAGTTTTCCACCCTTTGGGTCTAATATTTAGACATGAAGAGGAGGTTGGAGTTTCTAAGTTGCAAATAACAATTGCACAGGTACATCTTTTCTGGCGGTTAAAAATAAATTCTCATCTTCCAAATTGGAGACGAACTACGGGAGGGACAAATGAATCGCTGACGAGAAAACAAATTGACCCAGGAAATAATGGGATTACGTCGACGACGGAGTGTTGCCTCTCTCGGATTTCCGACCTCTTCCGACGAAAGACACTGGAACGTAAAAATAAAAAAATAGGAATGTGTTGAGATGATGATGGAATTCAGTTTGTCATTTGAAAGTCTGCAGCTTCCAGTTTAAGTTTCTCTCCTAAGAAATGATTTTGACTGGATGTTACTGAGGAGGGCGGAAGCGACGTTGGATTGTGTGGAATCCGTGGAATTACGGACACCACGGAAGACCTACGATACAAAGTTGTTAATATTTTTTGCTCAAATTTCTTGAGTGGAGTAGTGGTACTGGTATAACGTAAAAAACATTGAACTTATATACCGTGTTCTGGAGCGTCCGTTTCCACTTGTCCTGCGTCGTTTTTAACTTTTGAAGCCAAGTACCCTAGAATCATGACACAAGAAGAAACCGAAATGAGAATCGCCGATTTCACGAGAGCTATGAGTTATCTTTAAAGTCATTCAAATTGTGCATCTTTAAATTCATTCAAATTGTGCATCTTTAAATTCATTCAAATTGTGCATCTTTAAATTTATTTAAATTGTGCACCTTTAAATTCGAGTATTTGAGAGGCAGGTTTTGATGGAGTGGTTATTGTGGCAACAAATAAAAAATTTCAAGCAGACATGCTTACCAATTCAACTTGACCATCTGTAAATGGCATAAACTGCTTCTAGGACAACACCTTCTTATCATGGCAACCATGCGTCAAATTGGCCTCTCAGCACTAATTAAATCGTGTGATCATAATTACAATTTTCATCGCTCCTATCTCCCTCATCCTACTATTCTATTCATCTCCACGCTGTCCGTGGTTTCTACTCAGTTTTCTACTGATTTTTATCATTTTCATCTCTCCTATCTCCCTCATCCTACTATTCAATCAGGGAACATAGATGGTGTTTACCACTGGCGTTGGGTAATAGAAGATGCAAGGATTAGGAGACGATGTTTGTGGGA
>JAQIWD010000794.1:0-16930 GCA_034694825.1 Anurida granaria
CGAACCATTCTCCAGCCGGGGTAACCCACCCAGACATAACAGCACCCGTGATAAGACGAAAAAGTCAAATGTCAAGGGAGAAATAATAAATAAATAAAAAATTGCGAAGCATAAAAGTCACTCAAATTGTCATTCACCAAAAATCATTTCCAGTCTGTCCGTAGTCTTCTATCCAGTTTCAACTTATTTTTTTTTCCTAATATACTTTAACCATCTGACAGATCTTCAATATAATTTTATTGTCATTATGATGCGAAATTCACTTTTGTAGTTTGACGGGTAATATATTTGACCCGTTTGGCAGTATTAGTACTTCCAACTTTATTCACACTTTTCAATTGTTTTCTTGATAAGTAATTAAAATGCTCACAAAGAAAAAAAAATTCTGAAATTTGCTAACCCAGCCAAATTCGAACACTAAGAAGTGCTTCTGCTTTCTAATATAGCTAATTAATGGATTTAATGAACTCAATAAGCGGTGTGATTGCAAATTTAGGTGCCAAGTACGATGTGCCTACCAAATTTTGAAGTCAAAAAGCCTTGGTTCGTCCAAATTTGGATACGATTATTTCATTTTTTTTTATTATAGTTTTGAGACTATTTGCTACGATTGAGAACTTTTTTCCCACTTCAATTTAAGTCTTGTCATCGTATCATAAATGACATTCGATAGAACCATCTTCTGAGCACTCAAAATTGAGGTTTCGCAAATGAAGTAAAATTTGACCGAACCCCAAATTCTGGTCATTTACCCCTGATTCGTGTTGAAATCGTTTTTCGATGGAAACCTTCTCATTGATGGTTTTTGATATCGTTCCGTTTGTGATATACTTTTTGCAAATCTTCTTTCAACTTTAGCCGCTGACTCGCCCAAAAAGTTAAATGAACTTTCGTAACTTTGCCCATTTTAACCAATTTGTGGACGACTAATTGGTAAATTCTAATTCTACTTAGACTAAAATCTTAAATGCAAATTGTAGTTATGACTTAAAATCTGTGTTTTCTAAAAGTGCATTTGAAGTCGGCGCTTTCAGCAAAAAAAAGTTGACTAGTTTAGGGTGAAACGTTCACTGCTCATGTCCTTGCTGGGCAAAAATTTCCAATACCAGAAGTTTTTGGTCTCCTGGTCATCGCGAATGAGTTCCCATTTGCGGAAAGTTTCCATTAGTGGAGTTTCCATAAACGGAAGGAATTTGTACATAAAGCTTATGGCGATAGGCCTGGACCGGTGGCTTACGTTGCGAAATGCTGAAGGTTTTCAATATCAGGATTGCCAATGTCGAATGTCCACTGTACTAACCAACAGTTACAAGAGATTACGATTGAATATTTCTGAATTTTACAGTAACTAGTTTGATATTCAACGACTATTCTAAACTCCAGCATAAAGCCAATACTCCTGGAGTCATTAGAAATGGGGTATAAGGATTGTCAGGAAATATGAATTTCAAAGCTAAAATCAAAATCTCAGAAAATAAATTGATTGCAACATGATTTTCTCGACAAACGTTACCTTATTGATCTACATGTTTTTCGGCACCATTGGGAGTAATAGTCCTCACTGTTTGGGCATCCGGAAAGTATCGCTTATAATTTTTCTAGATTTGGTATATTTCCGAGATTATGTAAACAAATTATTTAACACTTACACAATTTTGTTTCAGTTTTTTCTTACATTTTGTTGCAGAAAAATATGATTCACCAAGTTGTATGCTTAGAAGTGCAGATGCACTCAGCATAAGTGTGCATGACTGCACATGCGTTCCGCCTTCCCGCTAAATATTATTTAAGCATCTAGGGATTCTTACTGGCTTGGAAAAGGTTTGATAGAAACAAAATTATTGGTTTTAAATATGAGATGACCCGAATTTGCCGATAGAATAAAGTATCAAATAGTTGATATCTCTCATTGTTTTTGCACAGTAACCAAATCATTTAAGGTGGTTACATTTTGGCATGCAACGTAAAAACAGTTTATATGAGCTAGTCACTATATAAGGGAGTCACCATTTTTTATATGAGGTATTAAATGGGACCCAGTGAGGATGATCTTGTGATGCTTCCATGGGATAATCTCGAAAATAAAAATCTCTGCAAAATGTCTACAGCTGTCTGTAACATAGAACCTAACCTAACCTTAACACAAGGAATCACTAAATTCTATGTTACGGACAGCTGTAGAAATTTTGCAGAGATTTTTATTTTCGGGATTATGGTGTGCTCCCCTTGTGATTGAGCTTATCACTTTGAAAAGGGAAATCCGAAATTGCGAGGGTTTCGATGTGGCAGAATATTTATACACGGTATTAATCATCAAATAAATTATAAATAGTAGATCAAACTCACTCCTGACTGATTGACTAAAATGGTGACACTTAAAATCCCAATGCCAAAGTTTTTATTGTTTTCATCAAATTCAGGCGAAATCAAATGAAAGGAAACTACACAATCAGTGTAAACCTGACACTATTACAAACGCCTAACCGAAACGCAATAAAAGGAACATTTTTAACACTTCAATTTAAGTTTTTCCTTTCCACTAAATATTTAGTAGAAATCATGCAAAATAAATCTGATCCGGAAATATAAATTTGTGGATGCGAGTGCAGGTTCGGTGATGTGCCGTTAGTTTCGCCTCACAGTCCGCCGATACCTTATACCAAACATAGTTAGCATAAATTAAAATTTTAAGCTTCAATAAATCATTGATGTATTCTACTAAATGTCTCTTTGTCACTTTTGAAATGTGAATGGTAAGATCCAGTGGTTGCAGTTGAAGAAGTGAGAGAGCAGCACCAGCATCACTCAGGATTTTCCCAGCACCCATCACGTTTTTCATCATTAATATTGAAGGACTTGAGGTAATGCAAGATTAATAGGGAGGATGTGAAGTACTTCCTTTTTCTAACACAAATGATTGTTTCTTACTTGTAAGTTGGAGGATTGATGGGCCTCTCACACGCTTCTTCGCTGAGCACTTCCCATACGCATCCGAACCAGGAATTCCTAACAACAATAAATTAACGTCTGTTGCATCTTCATAAAAGAAGTAAATCGTGAAGTGTACCAACTTGATGCAAGAAAAGCAGTTCACTGCAACCTCATTCTCACTACGAGATGAAACTCGAGCCAAGAGAAATTGGGAAAGATTCTGTTCCAATCATCCCTGGCTCGGCAACTCAGTGTGAGGTTAAAATTAATTGGGATAAAACAGAAGGCATACAATTAATGCACCGGATGAAAGGATGAAAATCCCGGAAACTTTTTCAAAACCTGCGTCACGCCCTGCGTCTTACCTAACCTAACCTAACCAAAGTAGAGAGAAAATGTGATGCAGGTTTTGAAAAAGTTTCCGGGATTTTCATCCTTTCATCCGGTGCATTATCTTATTCCCAAAACAGAATTCTTATTCTTCCGCAAACCGAACACAAAAGTTCCTGATTGCAACCCCCCCCCCATACAAGCGGTCATGAACTTAAGAGAGTTATAACTTTAAATACCTTGGCATTACTGTCGGGATTCCAGCCTTGTTGGTAGGAATCCTGGTGGGGTGAAATTGATGGAAATCCAAAAGAATTGGAAATCTCAAAAACTGTTGGGAAATCCAAGCGATTGTCAGAAATCCCAATTTGCGGTGCGGTTGAGCCTTCCTACCTTCAATTTCGTGTCTACCTCTAAACTGCTGCTGCTGACCTACTCAATGATAAACGGGCAAAGACTGGATTCAGATTTCTGCGGGAGTTACCCGTTTATTTAAAAAAGAATCAAATTGAAGTTGGTCAGAGGAGTTGTGGAGGGGTTGAGAGTGAGGACAATACTGAAGGTGGATATGGATTCACCTTCCATCTTATGTTGATTGAAATGAAGGAATTACGAATTTGGTGGGAGGATTTCTTTTCAGAAAACTCCCACTGGAGTGGATGGTTGTCTTTTCAGACAGTGGGTGTGAGGTTAGGTGATGGTCAAGGTAGGAATGTGTATCTGGTTAATTCAAAGTGGAGACTATGGCGCCGTGGCCAGACAAGTAAGATAAAGTACAACTTGTGCTTACAAGGCGAATGAGAAAATAACATAGAGTTACTTAACCTATACTCTACAGCCATGGGAAGAGTGGAAGGTTTGATTACCTTTTACAGGTCAAGGGAGTCAGTGAAATGACTGGAAATTATGACCCTTCTATGCTAAAAAGGTTCCTTGACATTACCCATTTGTCGAAACCAGTATCAGATTGGGATTTGAACCTGTTTTCCGGGTTCAATCTTAGTCGTGAAATCAGCCCGCTGGACCCAACACGGTCGTGTTGGATCCTGAGAACGGTCGTTTTGGCTACTGAGATTGTCAGCCGGCGGATAAGGAGATGGAGGAAATTGTGAGGGATAACTGCCTTAGAATATGTCGATTCTACAAACAATTACTTTTGACTTTAATTTAAATTTTAAACTACATTTTAAAACTGTACGAAATAGACTTAACTCTGTTCTAGGGAGACTCCGTAGTATAAGCAAATTCCTCACACCTCATGCTTTCTCGATTCTTTTTAAGGCCTTTGTTATTCCCATTTACGATTTCGGTCTCGGAATATGGGGAGTGCATTCCCCACTGGAGTTCTCACTATTACTAGACGCCATAAATTGGCTCCTACTTCTCGCATCCCAACTATCCCTCAACCGGAAATTGCGCCGCTCCTTCCTCCGAGGAAACAAAGAAAGCAGAAGACAACTTTATTCAAACTTTTGAACCACCTCAACGCCACTAACCTTCTGCGTCAATTAAACATCCTCACAGTGCACGAGAGGCTCCAATGGACGCAAGCCAAAAAAGTCTTCAAATGTCTCGCCAACCCTGATCGAGACGTACTTAAGTTCTACGTACTTTCCACAAACACTCGTTCATCGAGAAATTTCCGCCTGCTCAAAGTACCTACAGGCAAGACTCACTCAGTTCATTGGCCGATCCGTGAAATTTCGATCCATCAAGTTCTGGAACTCTCTTCCCAAACAATGGCAATACGACTCCCACTCCCTTTCAGCCTTCAAAAAACTCATTTTCACTCTCCTTACTGAGAAAAGGAAAGAAAGCTTTGTTAAATACTAATTTAATTATCTTTACTTTCTTACAAATTAGAATAGGTGCTTACCCTGGGTAGATCGCAGCTTAAGTGTCGCGACAGGGAACGGTACGTTAAATAAAGAGATTTGAAATTGAAAGTTTTGAAACGGAATGAAAATGGCAATTTAGTGGGAAATAGACGTCACTCGAGCCCACCGCTTCTCTCCATATTTTTCTCCATCTTCTCTCCTCCTTATACCCGTCGTTATTTTTAACCCTGACTTCCTCTAAAACTGGAACTTGGTTTCACTTGAGCTGTGCCAGGAATCCATTTCTAAAGTGTGGACTTTTCACCCCATATGCCGAAAAACAAATGCTAAATGAGGTCAAATATGTGCGAAGCGAAAGGAAACTGACTGACCACCTGAGTTCTGATGGTCACCGAGAGTGTCAGTTTCATTAAACGCTGAGCGTGGAGTGCAAAGAATCGTTCCGCCGTGTCAACGTGCGAGTCTGGAACTTCCCCTGCATGTCAGTAAAGATTATCCAAATCGAAATGCAGTTCCTTGATTGTTTGAAATTTTTCCACTCCCGAAATCAGGATGTTGAATTCAGGATGAGTAAGTTGAGTGCCTTTCAATGCGATGTAACGTCAAGTCACGTAACGACATTCTCGTCTCATTACCCTGTATTGGAAGACATTTTTAATTAGGGACTAACAACCTCCATAGGCTCCACGTTATTTAACAAAAAAAATTCCATTTATTTATTTAAACACAATTTTAATTGGAACAAAATTGCACAAGCTTTAATTGAGGAATCCAAATTTACCCTAATAAACACACATCATCCTAAATAAAAGCTAGAATACTAGCAAGGACCCTATGTAGAAATGCTAATAATTTTCATTTCCTTCATCCCAGACGTCAATGATTTTATTGGTATCTCCTTCAATCCAATCATCTAGCTGCTATTAAAAAGAGTTCCTGGAAATAATTTATTGTTATCGGATTGGTGTCTTATAGAGATGCAATATTTCAATCAGATTATTCAATTTGTAACCATCGGCATAATCCATCATCTAAGTGAACTAGGTCATTAACATTATCTAATCAAAAATTGAAAGATTCATATACCATGTCATCAATTCCTATTTGTATGAAATAATCTGCCTTAATAAACATGTTATCTACAAATATTTCAAATTATTTCGCTGCGGTTTAAAATTTCAGCATCTAACATTAGCATTTTTTCAAAATTAGATAATAAAAATTAATGCTTAGCTATCTATAAAATATATAAGAGGGATTTTTACTTCGTCTAAAGTTTAAAACAATAAAGGAAGGGATAGCTTCTTCCAGACAAAGATTTCAGTATTTGTTAAGAAAGTTACAATTATGGCATATCACTTCATTAGGGAGAGTGTTCACTTGGAATTGCGGTGTGTTAAAAATTGATGATTTAAATTAGTATCTGGTTTCTAAGAGAGTACATTTTCAACTTTAACATATTTTATTCTCTACCATGCACTAGACGTATGTTTTATTTACTACAACACATTGCAATGCAGAACGAAATTCTTTCGCTTAATATGAACATTATTTTAGTGACGATGGGAACAAGATTACAGGAGGCTTTCACAACCCTTTTGATTATATTTTGTTCTTCAGCTTACACCCTGAGCGGTTGTTTCGTGGCAGTTTTTAGAGTCATTTAAATACCGTTTTTATAGCCAATGCGCAGTTATTTCAAATAGGAAGTGATAATGAAAGTGTTCAAAGAGTGATTAGTGTAGAATTTTTCAGGAAAACATTTCAACTCGTACACCTAGACATGAATTTATGAAAAGGTAAATTGAATGATAATTCGAATTCTGAAAAAACTGACATAGATATCTTAGTTGACAAAGTCTCAAAAGGTGGGAGAGCAGTTTAGTGTAACAATCGAACGCATACTTTATCAATTGGAGGTGAGACATTGGTTCGACATGCAAATCATACCAATTGGATCGAATCTTTGCGAAATGCTTATTTTTGTCCCAACCCGTCCAACCAAACGGACGCATCATATTTTAAAAATTATTATTTTCATATTGTACTTCATTTCTAGCTCATGAGAATATTGATTGCACATTCTATCTCACATGTCAGTTCAACGCAAAATTAGTTTTGAAACGAAATTTTATCAAAATCGAATCGGGCAAAAAATTTCAGTCAAAAAAAGAAGTTGTAACAATATTCTGGGATTCCCGCAAGTCATACTAAAATTAGTCAACAAAAATGTCATCGAAATATCTGCCACGACAATACAGAACAATTCTTCCGTCTTTGGCGACTTGTCTTTTGACGAGTTGAGCTTTTGACCACTGTTTTTTGACGTGTTGTCCCTTGGCAACTTGGGCATCGACGAATAAAGCGGATCCCGACTCTTAAAAAAATATACACGTAACCAATTTCACTGGCGTCTAAGCCCGTGCAAGCCGAACTTGCGCATAAGACGTACCCTCCAAGTTTCAAGAGTTAAGCGCAATGGTATTGTATTCATTCTCAGGTGTAGATTAAATTCCCTAGAATCTAGAACCCAGAAAAATAGCGTATTTCGGGGCATCCCTACAAAATACGCCGTATACTAAAAAATATACGGCATAATATATATATATATATATAGCACATTGTGCAGCACATATAGTACATCAAATCTGTGAAAATCCAGGTTCCAAATGGCCTCAATTGCTAGCTTTTACGCATTTTTAAGATCAGGATAAGGATAGTGTTGGAAATTACGAAGACATATTTTCACTCTGAGGATGCGAATCTTGCTGTGGTTAATACTCAAGATACTGGGAGGTACTTTACATTAAACGTTTTCCAGAGTTTTCCGTTACATCCAAAGTTTTGTCCTCGTATTTGGCCTGCCAGACGTACCGACAAAAGTAAAGGTCGCCTTTAACAGAATTCTCCTTGAGATCCAAAGCAGTTGCCAAATCCTTCCGTCCATCCAGGGTAATCTAGAACAGAAGATGACGTAGGCTTAAACATACTTTAAAAAGAAAACTAGGTACAAATTCAAATGCTTACTTTCGAAGCGGCTTCAGCCGGGATGGCTAGAAGCTTGAGAGACGTTTTTTTCTTCAATGCCAAATCCAAAGCCAAGTCAGTGATGTGACGTTGACACGAACGGACCATGAAACAACCACGGACGAAAACCAAGTGATCCAAGCCTAGAAAAATTTGGAAATGAAATTGTGAATTATCACTGCGGATCAGTGTATCAGCAGAGCACAGTTTCAGTATCGAAAAATACTACCGTGGTTTGGCAACTGAAAACCACAGACATTAAGCTAGTTTGACCTTTGAATACTCCGACGACTTCTTATAAAAGCGTTTAAATAAAAAAAAACTTCACAGAAATGCGTCAAATCATGTGACACATTTATGTCTTTCTTATCAAGGTTTACCGCGTATTAGGAAAATTTTAATAGCAGAATATCGGCCTTTTTAAATACATACTCATTTCAATGTATTCATGCTTTTGCAAAGTTTGCAGGACAGAAACTTGCCATTCAAGTTCAAAATGGATGGGTTCGTCCTCATGGCTTCAATTTCCACATCTCCAAGTGGATTTCCAGTTCGTCCAGCCTCTAGAATTGCTTCCAACCCTGAATCCGGTATTCCAGTGAGCAATGAGTCAAAGGTTCTGCCATTTGGCAATGGCTTCCCCATTCTCTCCTCTTTGAATCTTCGAACAAGTGCACTCATCTCCTCCTTTGTCAGATCTTGGCTGCTGCGGGAGCACAAACTAAAGTTTTCATCTTATTGGTCCACGTAACTGTTTAAATAAAAAACGAGATATTAGTATCTATGTAATTTAGATTTTGTGGGATTCATGAGAGGTGGACTCACAGCGAATGCGTAGAGAGAGCCAACGTTTTGAGCTTTGGGAAACCTGTCCAGAGATAACAGAAGACTTCCTCGTCCGTGTACGCTGGTTACTCCAACTTGAACAGACTCGGGAATAAATGCGACATTTCTTGAACGATGTCACCAGAGACGGAAATGCTGTCGTCAATCTTCAAGTTATTGAGGGAAAGGCAGCATGTGGAGTCCATTGGAAACAAATTCTTGATGAGGTAACCACTTTTCTTTACTATACCTCCATGTCAGAGTGCAAGACCCTTGGCTCCGTCTCGAGGGTGAGGGTCAAAAGATGTGGGAATTGGTTACCCCAATCGATGGGGGAAAAAGCCTCGGAGGATCGAATCAGGGATAAAGACGTAAAGTGTCAGCTGTACAAGGTTTCGCATACGCGGAAATGGTGCCAGCAGGTAGAGATACAAGCCGATGTGTAAAGTTTCCAATGTGTCCGCGCGTTTCAATGCTGAACAAGTCCCGCCCGGTGGACCTGTATAGTTGTCGCCACGGAGGATATTTGAAATTTCTAAAACGCGGAGTGGTGGCGTTCCAAACTTCGTGAGAATAAGGTCGAGCGTGTCAGTAGGGATTCCAGCTGAAACCAACACGACACATTTTGTAACAAATATATAAATAACAATAAATAAATACAACTATAAAACTCATGGCCTGGCTTAAACCCAACTTACAAGCAACAACTTCTTTGAAATTTGAAAGACACCCGTGCTCAACAAGAATTGGAAGAATGTGTTGAGCGGGCTGGAGATGCTCATAGATGCAGCACCCATTATCCAAGTAGAGGGAGATTGATTCCAACTTTGGACAGGACTTGTAGAAATATTCCAAGAACTGGGCCGAGTATTTAGTTGACGAATGCTCCATTCTGAAACTGATTCTCCGGATTTTAAGTTGAGGAAGATTAGTGCCATAAAACAAGGTTGACTTGTGCCAGTGCCTTTGGCAGCGAATCCAGGAGCAACTCGTCCAAGAATGGTGCTTTTATCAAGATATTGGCCAGATCACAACGTCGAATGCCTTCCTTCTCGTAGTGCAACCTCATGATCTTCATGTGAACTCCCATTGTTCTCATTAAAAACTGAATTGCTGGATGTTGGAAGTTCGTTTGTCCAAACCAGAAATTGGACCAAACCAGAGTGGTATCCCACGGGATATGTATGGAGGTCCGCTTTCTTCCAGGAGCTAATTGTACGCGGACTTGGTCAATCCGATGTTGGAGGATTGGAGTTGTCAATGATTTGAAGCGCATGTTCACTGCCCGACATTCCTGAACATCCGGTAACGAGAGGAATTTGAAGATTTCCAGAAGTACCTTGACACGAAATCACCCGTATTTATCACACAATACAACATAACATAACAATGTCAGGTTCAGGTTTGGCTTACCAAATCCGGAAGACTATTCAGACTTAGAGATGCCATCTTCGTTTACTTACAACTGTACTGACTAAATAAGAACGGAAGCTTTAATTTTGCAAAATCCTGTCAAATCCCAAAAAAAAAACAGTGTAAGAAAACCGGTCTCACTAAAATGCACCCCTACACCCCACACCCCAATAAATCAGCGATTTCGCTGTTTTAACCTAACCTGCTCACTTCGCTCGCTAAATTGAACTGTTCTAACGTTCTTGTTGAATTTCAGCGAGCAAAGCGAGCCGGTTAGGTTAAAAAAGGGATTTGAAATTTCAGGGGTGTGGGGTGTGCATTTTAGTGAGACCAAACGAAAATTTTCCAGAACGAAAACACAAATTGTGTTGGCTACCGCCGAAATTTTCAAATAAGTTGAGAAACGGGTGCAGGTACAAACAAGAAAGCGTTAACCAAAAAAATTTTAATACAATATCAACACAAGTTGACTTGAAGTGAATGTTAAGTTATTATAACCGATTTTCATTAGCGACGACTTGAATTTCGATCGGAAAGTTCAAGGGACACAAATGAGAGGGCAAGTCTAGTAGGGTCTTCGAGTCCCAATAGGGGACGGGACGCTCTTTTTTTTCACGTGCCATCGTTGGAAACGAAAAGTCTCAAAATTAAACAAAATCCAGCGGCTCCTTTTTCAATAAATTTTGATAAGAATCAATGGTATTTATATTTTTAAAATACATCTTTTAAAATTTCATTATTCAAAACACAAGATTCTCCGACAGAATTTCAATTTCAACATTTGTAACTAGTAATATTTCTGTAACTGTAACTAGCCTAAAGAGCCCGTGCCAGCATGGGAAGGGCCCCCTGGACCCGATGGAGACTTAAAACACGTTCCTGGATGCCGGGAAGGGTAACCCTAATAACCATCAACTTTCAGCAACCGGTATCTAGAAACGTTGCTGAAGTAATCAATCAGAGAGGTCGAAGGCGCCAAGGGATCCTTCAATTGCACATCACAGGGAAGTTTTACGAGTGTTTTGGTGCGTTGTCACAATAGAAGGCTGGGCAGGGTTTTTACGCCAATCATCCTCAAACCCACCCTCCACACCGACCTGTACACCTCCATCCACCACCACACCTAAACCACCGCCCAAACCTACCCCAGATAGTCCTTTCGGGGGCTTCCCAAACCCAACCCAGGAGAATCCTTTTCCCAAAATCAAAGATCAAACCTAAAATAAATGTCGCGAATTCAAAATGGCGACTCAAAAAATCATAAATTTTAAATAAAATAAAAATGAAATAAGGGCGAGTGTATAGGGTGCGGCGAGCAAACCTAAGCTACACAAGCTTACCCAAAATTCAATAAAATGCTCCAAATTAAATATTATCGCATCAGTCGCAATCATGACGTCACCGAGTAAAGACTGGATGAAAAATCTGGATGAGAATGCTGACATATTCTCAGTTTCGCTTCCAGGAACACACGACAGTGCCGCATTCCAAATAAATCCCCCATTGCAGAGTGGTGGCATATTTGGTCCGATGGGTGACATAGTTGGACAGATTGGTGGCATAATTCGACGTTATGCGATATGCCAAGATTTGACTATCCCCGAACAACTTGATGCGGGTATCCGAGCCTTTGATTTGCGATGTGCTGTCGCAGGCAATAATATATACATGTACCATGGAAGCATTTCCTTGAATCAATCTTTAGATCACGCAGTGAGTCAATTCATTGATTTCTTGAAACAAAATCCTACCGAATTCTTGGTTGCACGAGTTAAACAAGAGGTTCCCACTGAAGGATTTGAAGAAAAAATGCATCAACGTTTTACAAAATACGCATCCCATTTCTGGCTGGGTAGACGTGAAAATTATGTTCCTACTGTATTTGGAGCCAGATAAAAAATTGTGATGCTCGACCAGTGGTCTAGTGCCAGAAGAATGATATCCTCAAATTATGGAATTTCCTACAACGGTCACGCAAACTGGGAAGTACAAAACAATTATTCTGCGGGAGCCTCAATCGATTTGGGATGGAAAAAGGAATCAATTTATCAAAATTTTGAATGTGGCATGAAACTAAACGTCGTCAATTTCTTATCGGCCGCAGGCGTATTTGCAAATCCCCGATTTATAGCAGCCGGAACAAACAAATATGCCATGAACTATATTGGAAAGAAGAAGCCCGACTACGTTGGCCTCGTCTTTGCGGATTTTCCAAGTAAATGCAAAACTTGCATGCAACTTCAGACAATAATACCAAGAAGAACTCAGAATAGCTCAACAAAAACATACCGAAATCGTCTCGACCTTTAAACGGAAGTTTCCAAGAAAAGCAAAAAATTAAATTGAAAAAACGATTTTAAAGCTAAAAGAGAAGGGAAAAATCGACAAATTTACCTGAGAACTGACTATATAAACCAGACAAATTCTCAAGTTAAATTATCAGTCCTCTAAAGAATTCCTTCAAGCTCACAACTCTCTTCATCATGGCATCAAACTCCAATTTGAAATACTGGATTTTTTCAATTTTCGGTATTGTGGTGCAGTCACATTTGTTGGAGCGTTTTCCATTTGCATTGTCTTAATGTAATGACAACCAGACGAGAAAGACCAAAGATGTAGTTGCAATATTCTTCTTTTCCGTAGCCATAAATCCTTATTGCCGTCGCATCATCCTGTGAAAAATTACATTATTTACAAAAAATTTTGTTCAAATTCATAAATTTTTTGAACTAAGAGGCTAAATTAAAAGGGTTTACGGGAAATATTATAAGTTTAATTATAAATATTATATTGGTAGATTCTGCTAATTGGTACTGCATCATCAGATTTTCTGAACATGGTCATAATACGTCCTGTATACGTCTGGGAGTTTTTCTTGAAGATTTAGCAAGTTTTTCCAGTAATTCTTTTTGAAGAGGAGATGATCCTTGGGATGGTACACACACTACTTCACAGAAGAAAATTTGCCATAGCCACATTCACTATAACTTTTTAACCATAGGCCAAATTCAACATAATCCCATTTGACATGACCAATTTGGACATACTCCTACTCCACATAACCTTATTTCACCACATTCTTACTCACCATAAGGCGGTACGCCATGGGCCAAATGAGACATAAGACTTTTAACCCTAAAGGCGGAAAGTATAATATCAAAGTCAAAATTAGAAATCAGAAAGTTGAGGTGGCGGAGGGGCAGAGCAGGAAAGGTCCAGATGTAAAGGTAGTTCAGTTTCAGCTAATACTGGTTGAGAGGATTCCCTCACATTGTCAAAGCAGCTCGGGTGGATTTTTTGGAAAAGATGAAAGAGGAAGCAAGAACGAGTTCCGAATCCACTGCCCGGATCATGTGCAGAAATCTGGAGGGCGCATGTTGTTTTTGGCCCACGGTGAGTTAGAACTATGTTCAATTTGGTTAATGGTAAATTCGGTTTGTGGTTAATATGGTTTTATGGTGAATTTGAGCTATGGTTATTCGTACGTGTGATTAAAATTGTGGTGAATTTGGCTATGTTTAATCGTGTTGTGGTGAAGATTCCCAGACTCCCTCGGGATTGCTCGGTGGGCTGGTAGCTAAAATTGGATAACAGAAATAGTTCGCAACATTGTAGGATTAAAATTGCAAAAACTGGATGTTTGGATATAAAAGAGAACTGTGAGAGTTTACCAAAAACTATGGAAAGCATCAAAGAAAAGAAAAGCACGTTCTTCATTTTTTTTCAAAAAGGTAATCCACTGCTTTCGTGCCTCAACTGAGGAGAGGAATCTTGAAACGGTTCGTGCACTTTTGAAACCGAAAAACTTTCATAAAATTTAATCATTCCAAGAAATTAGAATTCAATTTATGCCAATTAACAGCAATAAGTGCGTAATTAACTGTTTAAACTTTTGGTGCGAGACGCTACTTGACTAATGTTAGAAAGAAAAATTTAATTTACAACATGTGACAGTATAAGTGGTACAATATTTACTAAATGTAAGCAAAATGGTGGATTTACTTTAACGAAATTAAAAGACATGCAACGGCATTAGCAAAATTGTCCAACATTGTTAACTTGGCCTTCCCTTCCATGTAATAAAATTTACCAACATTTGTCTTTAATATGGGCAGGGATTTTCCCATGGCAGTCTATCGTTTGAACACCTGCATGTCAACAACACTAAAAAATTATGTAGCGCCGTACAAGACAAACATTTTTTGATATTACAATTGCTCCTGCTGCAATTGCAAAGAGAGTAAGGATTATAAACTGGGAAAGAAAAAGGATGACAATCCAATGGAGAACTGATCGCCGGAACATCAATCCAAATATAATGACTGAAAATCCAACAAAAGCTGCAAGTTTACAAATAGAAATAAAAATTGAGCCATAGGCAAAATTATGTAGCTGATTTAGAAGTACACTGCGATACAACCGTAATGAAGATATGAACCGTTCTCTCCTGATTTCAAGAGTTGGTGCCATCAAATTTTTTGGAATAACCAATAACTTTTTCAAGCGCTCGAGTAAATAGATTTCTTACCCAATTTTTGTAACCAAAATAGTATCGATTGAATCGATGGTATAAAAATGGCTCCTTCTACAACAAAATGATTTGCAGCAACGCCGTGAGCCAAAAAGAATCCAATATTGTAGAGTGTCGCAAATATTACGGAGTTGAAGGAATCGTGGGTAAAGTAAATACATTGGGCAGCTATACATGGCCCTGCTAACCCAAATGAGCAAATAACAGCATCGTAGAATATATCACCCAAGTTTCTCATGACAAATTCTTCCCTCCGATACTCAATTCGTATACAAATATCATACCATTCATTGGAGTTTTACACTTTAGTGACAACTTAGTTAATGTACCGGAGTGTGTTAATATAGAAAAACTGAATTAATTTACCAAATTTCCGGTTGAAAGAAATGACTTGGTTGCCCAAACTAATTATTTCCAACGACTAAATTTCCAGTTTTAATATTGTAACCGCTGAGCCGCAACTCGCCATTGCTAATAAAATACTTGAAATGCCCATGCCCTCTTGTAAGGATTTGAACTGATGGCGAGCTTGAACTAAAAAATGCATTATATACTAAAAACTAGAATTGAAATGCAACCAACTATAAGAAATGAACGGCGCCAGTTATGGTGTCGAAATAATTTATCATTTTCCAAAGTAAATGGCGAAATTCTAAGACGAGATACAGTGTAAAGTGTTTTTTGTATACTAGATACTGCATTTTGGACAGCATTCTTCCAAGAACTAGTTTGTTTTCCAACGCCGGAAATCGAACTACCAGTTAATCATTCTGCCTCTATTCTATAAGTTTCGGTTTTCATTAGGTCTGGAGGTTATATACCCAAACGGCGATGACATATCACAATAATTCACAATGCAGAAGAGTATAGATAAAACTGTATCTTTTAGATACAGTTTTACACTAGGTTATAAATAATTTTGCTATTCCATAGATTTTTATCTGAAAACATTTTTGGTCAAAATAAAATATGATTAGAAATCCAAAATGTTTTAAACTTTCAGATTTACGTGCAAATTTTTATATATTTTCACACATTTTCCAAACCTAACGTTCTATGTATTAAATTTCGCTGTTTTGGTTACACCATGTTTTGCAGAGGATAAATAATAATGGAGTTCATTGGAGTCTTTAATCACACTGGAAAAGGAATCGCGATAACTTGTGAAACTTTTGGAGTTTTGGGATGAGCCATGCATAATAGAATTGTGTAATACAGTAAATCGTCGAATCAAAAAATGGAATCCCTTCCTTATTTTTTCATCTTTCGATTTCGTTGTATTTGGAGGAAAAGTTAATTAAGAGGCAGCCCATTCATTATAAATTTTATATGATACCTGGAAGACTTTCACGAGCTCAAGTGAAGCTTCACCGTACTTTGTTCAAACATTATAAATTTTATATGATACGTGGAAGACTTTCACGAGCTCAAGTGAAGCTTCACCGTACTTTGTTCAAACGTCATGAATTCAAATAATACTGGCCAGGCGCAAACAAATCCCAAACGTGTGCTATCCTGGATGTAACGACTTGAAGCGATCCGGACGCATATTCCGAGAACCCAGGTGGAAATAGCGACAGGGGGCGTTTCTTTCAAAAAATTTGTATTTAGCGCACTTTTGAACCTAACCTAACTTAGATGGAGTCAGTTGTACATGCAAAATCTCCACTAGGAAAGGTTAGGTTGCCTCTCCACGGGTCGCACCATGCTACTTCAGTAAGTTGAACGCGTAGGGTGGGAGGGTGGGGCAAGTATTTAACAAATTTTAAAAAAGACGGTCCGCGAACCGCAAACCATGCCTCCCGTCGCTATTTCCACCTGGGTTCTCGGAATATGCGATCCGGACCAGTGAGATGCTAAAAATAGAAAAAAAAATCTATAACGGTAGTCTTAAAAACATTAATTATACGAAGAATTTCAAAAATTGTTTATGGATGATTCCAAAAACTATTAAAAGCCATATGAGTGACTTCACAATTGGACTTCATTATCCTATGGAAGGAAAACGCTTTAGCAAAATATTAATAACAATTAA
>JAQIWD010000795.1:0-16929 GCA_034694825.1 Anurida granaria
GGTTAAAAAGAAGTAGGGCTGAACGTGTCGGATTTTGTGAATTTGGTACCAATGGTTTTGGCATGGAGAAGAGTTTTAATAATTCTTGGGATGAGAAAAATTGGCCCACAGCAGCCTTTTTAGTCCCTTAACTCTATTAATTTCTACAGGCAATTCCAAGGCACATTCAAATAGTAAACTTCAGATTGTGAGTGATCCCATTAATATAATGTTCCATGGTCGGATGGAACATTCAATTCCCTTTCTAATTTACAAAAGCTAAATTTACTCATTCTATCTACGGACAAGGTAGCGTCTAAACTAGCTGGGCCAGGAGGCTCAACTTTAATTCGTGGAATTTGGGAGATTCAAACAGTTTCCCGCACTGTTCTGCTTGGCTAGCTCTTGATTCTGAAGAAGTCAGGTTTAGGTTCAAACGTGCGCGAAACTCTGTTTGAATCCCCCAAATTTTACCGTTTAAATACAAGCAAGCGGCCAGGAGGATTTTCACCCAGCTAATGGCAGATGCCTCGATGGAAATTTTATGCACTGTTTAATTTCATCCTCTGCGCCTAAGTTTCCCTGCGCATAAGATTCCCTGCACATAAGTTTCCCTGCGCATAAGATTCCCTGCACATAAGATTCCACGCACATAAGTTTCCCCGCATATAAATTTCCCTGCGCATAAGTTTCCCTGCACATAAGATTCCTTGCACATAAGATTCCGCGGATTAGTTTCCGTACACATAAGGTTCCGGGAATCCACTAGTTGACATGTAAATAGCGGAGTTCAGGATTTTGATAGGTACTCGCAAGCCGAATTCAGTTAAAATTTTTAAACTTCTGGAGACTTCGCACCTTTTCAGCACGGTGGGATTGTAGTTCGGATAGCCAAAACATGCACATAAAACTAACGCAGTCAGTTGATGAAGACCATATTTCGTGTGATCGTGAGACAATAGATGATAAAAGGTTAACCTTGCGCTATGATGTTCACCAGAGGGCGGACTCCGTCGCTGGAATTTTCATTACGCCTACTCCCCCACCAAGCCTTCGGTAATTCATTGACCCGCACGGCTTCCATTGGTTCGTGTCGGGATCATAAACTTCAATAGTTTTGAGATAGGTAGCACCGTCGAACCCTGAATTATGTCAATCAAAATGTCTTATCTGATTGCAATTTTTATGTGTTGCGTAACATAATATGGCACAAAATATATACCTCCAACTGCATGTAATTGCCCGTTGACTATAGCGAGTCCAACCTAACAACACCAATCGATAGAGTTGTAATTTGCGACCAACGTTGCAACAATTTTTTCATACTTACGCCGCTTCTCCTGGAATTCATGGCTACAATAGGGCTCCAGGAATTCGTGAGGGGATTATACCTCTCGGCGCTGCTAAGCTCCATGCAATCGTCCCGTCCACCAACCTATCAAAAAACGACAATAATTGTAAATTAAATACCCTAACCTGAATCATAAAATTCTGAAGTTGACGGTCACTCGGGATTTCAACTCACCGCATAAATTAAATTATTAAATGTACTGCAACCTACGTAAACAAAAGTTTCAGTCTATAAAAAACTCATTAAGAACTACGAGGATGTTTTCGTAAGGGTTTGGGTTTTACCTAAGTGTTTTCTCCTTGTTGACATTGGCGCAACCGCAACCCACTTGTTTTGCCTCGGGTCAAAGCGTTCAACTAGAGAATAATGCGCGAAATATTAGCTAACCAAAAGATCATGAATAACAAACAGGATGAATAAAGAACATTCTACATTCAACCAACCAGTGTTAAGCGGACTCTGCCCATCGGAACCGCCGATTGCATACAGATATCCTCCAAGTACTGCTACAGCTACACCAAGTCGTCGAGTATTCTAAAATAAAAATCGGATTCCCGAATTTGTATTCCCCCGAAAAATTAAGAGGGAAGGGAAAGACCAAAGACCAAAAGGAAAGGTAAGGGTACTCACCATTGGAGCTACTTTGGCCCATTTGTTTTCCTTGGGATCAAATCTCTCGACTTGATTTAGACACTGGACACCATCCTGGCCACCAACAGCGTAGATGTAATTGTCTAAAGTACAAACTCCAACACTTGTCCGACAGGAGGTTCTGTTTAAATTCATTTCATTGCAATATATATAAAAGTATGACATTCTATGTATTATTTATAGTTTCTCACGTAGGAGCGACGTCTGAAGACCATTGATTAGTCTGTGGGTCATAGCGTTCGATTGAATTTAGGTATGCCTGTCCGTCATGACTATATGAACCAAGAACTTAGATTCATAAAGCCCATTGATAATCAACAGAAGTAGAGAATAGAACTCACCCTCCAACTGCGTATAATAAGTCATTGAGGACCGTAACGCCTACACCACAGCGCCTCTTACTCATACTCGCCACCATTCTCCATTCTCCAGTTTGTGGGTCATATCTCTCCACGCTTGCGATTGCGTCACCAGAACACCAACCTCCCACTGTTAAAATTATTTAACACAAACGAATTTGAAAAATTGAAAGCACAATAATTCATTGTCACAAATCATTCATTACTAACCCGCAAAAAGAACCTCGCCACGACGTATGGGCTTCCGTGGTTTTGTCCTAGGGCCTTGCATCAGCAGTCGTTCTTGGGGAAGGAGTAAATAGTTTTTGGCTTCATCCACTAAATCCCGACAGGACTCGTCTGTTTTGACTAATAATTCGGATCCAACAGTTCCGACTAAAAACTTTGGATTTAGTAGCGGGAGTCGAACGTGTTGTAAAACTTGTGAAAGAATTCCTCGACGTTCTGCTACGTTAAATTTGACCCATCCCATGACTGCATTGAAGACTTGTTCCTCCGTACGAATATTCAGCTCATCACTTGCAATGATATCAATCAGTTGATTCGCCGGGAGTAGTAGAAATTCCTCACTCGTCATTACTTCCTGGAAATTGTGCTGAGTATACATGTCCGCTATACGAAGAAGCTCTCTGCAACCTAATCCCGATCAAATCACATTTTATAACCTCGGATTTCAATAATAAAAAATGTATCAATTTAGCTTACTGTGCGTGTCTGCAAATGCTCTTATGCCTAAGCAATTGGATGGATCCAGTTGTCGTTTGAGGAATTCGCAACATTTCTCTTGAATTTCATCCAACTGTAGGAGACAGGCTGTAAAGGAAGCATTATAATACTTGTCATCACGTTGCACTGAACTAAAAAACAATCTAACCCTATGCATTTACATACCTGCAGGCAAAAGTGTTTGAACGTTTGTTTCATCAATCACAATCTTGGAACTATAGCAGAATTCAATTAGTAGGCCCATGGCATGCTCGTCAATATCACGGATAGTGATCTCCGTTTGACGAGACTCGGCTAGCTCTCCAGTAAACATTGCACGAAAGTAAGGACTACACGCTGAGAGAATGACTCTAAAGTATAAGTACACAATCAGTGTGTGAAAAATTATGTTCATGTATCTCCCTAAAATTATTAAAGTACCGCACCTGTGAGCATAAATAGGTTCTCGAGATCCGACGTTCAGTACGACATCACTGAAAACAACAACACCGTTTTAGATCGTCTTACTATGTGGTATGACAATGAGGATGCTAATTTCATTAAGGGCGTTCTAATTCAATGAAAAGCATTTCCTTTCTTTAATTGTTTCCTTACCAAAGTTCATGTGACTGACGGAGAAGGTTCATCATGTCCAACATACCACGCGGGTGGCGATCCGACGTGTACTCCAATCGGTTGGGTAATCCAGATCGATCTGCAGTCCCCATCGATCCAATTGTGGCTTCATACATCTCGTCCAATTTCTAATATGCTGTTAACCAAACCAAATACAATTAAATGGGTTCATATTCATAATTTAGAAAGCTATTCATACACACTCAATTTACTTACCCCTTGGAACTGAATGAAATCACTCGAAACCCGTCATCCGATGCTAAATTAATCCACGTGCATGGTACACATGGAGCCTGTGGTGAACTTGACTTGTATCCAGGAATTTGAGAACAAATTATAGTAGGTAAATTAAATTGGGTTTAATTTCCCTTTTCAATTAAATTTGCTTTGGTTGATAGCGCTCTCAGGAAGGCAGTCAAAAGAAAAAGGAAAGGAGGGAGTGGAAGAGATAAGAAAATATTTTTGATTTCTTTTGTTTATACATGGTCAGCCTGTGGGTCCTTTGTAGCACCCGGCCTCCCAAACAGACACACGTGGGCTTCAGATTTCTGTAACAACGCACATGCGTAAGAAGTTTCAATCAGTAGTCGCTTCTAGTTCAAGACAATCAATATTAAAATTAGCTGATCTACTAATCCGACCTCCGACGCTTCCAGTTACGAAAATGGATAGAGACAACCTGTGTGTTGCCTCACATTGGAAATTCCATAAGATAAGATGAAAAACGTGAAAGAAACCCCATTCCAATTGAATTGAGTTTGGAGTTTACTCCTAACTGCCTTACGGTATTTGTTTTTAAAATTCATGAATTTAATTAAATTAATTTTGTAAACAATGCTACCAAAATTTAACCAATTAAATTTATATTATTGTTATTATTATTATTATTATTGTAATTTTGCACAAATCCACTGTTTTTTTATGACTGGGTAATTAATTTGGACTTGAATTGGGTGTTTAGGTGCCCACCTCTGCATGGCAGCTAGTGTGCGCACATGTATTTCTTGAATCCCAACAAAACGGCGTGGGATTCATAAGATAAAGGTTCCTAATTTCTAACAAAGGGATTATTGCGCGCTTCTTCGTCTCCTTCACTTCCACGTTCCACTTACTTCTAATTTAACTGAATTTCTAAGAAAAGGAGTATCCATTGTTGTCCGACTCGGGCCAAGGTCCATCATCTCAAGTCCACGCTCTCCTTCCTCTTCTTCTGTCTCACTGTACTGTCCTTTTTCACAAAGAAAAAATCGAAGGTCATTTTGATTTCATTTCATTACTCCGGTTTTAGTTCTAAATCTCACGCAATCAATTCTCGCATCATCCATCCAAGTAAACGTAAGTAATCTTCAAATACATTGTGAATCTCACTTTATCAAATTTGGTAAACAACGCATCATGCCACATGCGGATTGCCACTGTTCACAGTTGGTGTATCAATCAAAGCAAAAGCAGTTCTTCATCGCCTTTCTCATCTTCGTAAAATTATAATTCCAAATCTTATCGTGTTATGTTAAATATCTTACGAGTTTTGGCTATAGTGAATAGAAACTAGCAACGGTTTTCATGAGTGCTTTATGATCAGTAAAATGCATAATTACAAAGATTGAATTACGACATCGGGCATCAGCGCAAGCGCCTTATTAGCATTTGGTTTAAAACATGTTTTGTTGGCTATTTACAGTGACTACGATACGAATGGAATACTCCAGTAGACACAGCAGTAGTAGCAGCAGGAGCCACAGCAGCCGAGGTCATGTTAGGAGATCCAGGAGCCCGTCTCGAAGCAGTGAAGGGAGTAGCAATGGAAGCGTATACACCCGATCCCACTCGAGGGGGAGATCATCAAAGGGATCCGATGGAATAACCGGCTCTCGTCACACTCACAGGCCGGAATACTCCCGCACAGGTTCAATGGAGAGAAGAGAACACCCACGTTACACGAATGGGAAGGATGCTCACAGGGTACTTAACCTTTTAATCACTTTAAAAACTATTCAAATGCAATAAGTGTGAGGAAGAGCAATATAATCATTTGTTTTTGATTTTTCATTAATAGGGAAAGGGTCGTTACTATACTTCCGATGTTTCACCAAAATTCTTAAACTCGGACCAGGAAGACTGGGAATCATCACCTGGACTGAACGGAAGTGCTCATTATGGAGGTGGAGGGCGATACAGTCGCTCCCGCTCCCCTTCTATCCAATCTCGACGATCTCGCTCACGCTCGCGGGCTCCAATTCATTCGCGGCGGCCGCGCTCGCCATCTTCAACAAATTCTCGCCCACACTCCCCTTCCTGCACATCCAGGCCACATTTTCGCTCCCCTTCGCCAGATCAATTTCAAGCGAAACGACCAATCTCATCCATAAACTCATCGCCACCGAGGCGGTCGACTCGATGCCCGACCCCACCCATGCCGAATCGTACATCGCTGGGACACGTTTATTCAGATCCAGTGTTTAACAGCGCGCTGGAAAATTGGGACGATGGTCCTACGGTTAACGTAAATATCAAACGGAACTACACAACGGGGTATGCTGTCGTACAGCCTCCATGGCGTAAACGACCTTATGAGTCCCGCTCCCATGCACCGTCAGTCCCACACCCGCATTCACATCGACATAAGCCCACTGCAACTGCAATTGAAACTAAACCCACTAACCAAGTCCACAATTCTGAGTTTGAGGACTGGGATTCTGGAAGAGCTCCTGCTTCTCTGCGTAAATCTCCACCAAGCAGCTCTGAGCCGCCAAAAGTCAAAATCAAGATTGAAAAAATAGATGATGAGCAAGATGAGGGCATCAGAATCAAAGTCGAAAAATTGGATGATGAGGTGGATATCAAAGTCGAAAAACTGGATGACGAGGTCAAAATCAAAGTCGAAAAATTGGATGACGAGGTCGAAGCTGAGATCAAAAAAGTTGATCCGGATGAGGTCGATGGGGCTCCCGCCGTTGCCGTTGATATGGAGGAGGGTGAGATTGAACCAGGGGAAATGACGCCATCCCCGATGGTACCCTCACCGATGTTACCCTCACCGCTACCACCATCCCCACCACCCCGACTGCCACCTCGTTCCCCTTCTCCAGAGCCGCTGCAGGCAAGAAGAATTAGAAGAAGCGTCAACGAGATTCTTCCCGATAATGGATTTGAAGATTATAGCCCAGACCCACTGCCAACGGAACCCGTTCGAAGTGGCAATTGGAGATCGGCTAAGGATTACTACCAGCGAGAACCCGTGGTGAGATACCCAAATGTTGCCCACGAGCTGTCAGATTCTTACACGCGAGAACCCGTGGTGAGATACCCAAATGTTGCCCATGAGCTGTCAGAGCCTTTCAAGTCTGAACCCGTGATGAGATTCCCAAACGCTGCCCATGAGCTCTCAGACCCAAAATCCTTCGAGAAGAAGAAATTCTTCAAAAAACGCGGGTATCAAAAGTATGACAAGCACGGGACGTACGGATTTGACGTGAACATTGACACGGATGAACCGTCGCCAGCTGAGCCTCTTCTTCCACCACCTCCGCCAATCCCCACCCCCACATATGGCCAATACAAAGCAGCTTCCCAAGTTCCACCGTCTCCCGTCAGTCCTCTCCAACAGAATGCAATGTACGACGTGGCGACATTTGGAGTGGGACCCTTGGGCTTGTTACCCCATCAAATTGCAACTCTCTTACCTCATCAACTGGCAGCCTTGGTCAATATGATTCCAGCCCCACTCCAATCCCAATACCAACAGCCTCAAATTCCAGTTCCAGCCGTTCAGCGAATTGTTCGTTCGGTCGAACTTCCACCCCCACTCCCATCCAGGCACTCCCCACCATCTCACAATGGATATGCACCACCGGAAATGGCCCGTCGTGTCTCAGCCGTGGCAACGGTCAGTGGGAGTGATGAGAACTGGGAGGAAGAGGTTCCGATCCGAAATGGGAGATCATCACGAACCCCGCCAGCAACTACTGGAAGGGGTAAGGTTCAGTCGCCGTCTGGATATCGCGTGACAATTGACAACCCAAGTGCTTCCGCAGCTGTTCTGGTTCGTAAAAATGCTGTCGTCTTTGACTATGGGCATGGTAGCGGCAACGGTTTTTCCTAACTGAATTCCTTTACAGCCATTTTATCCAGGAAATTCCAATATTTCATTTTGACGAGCATTTACTTACCGCAGAGGGGAAATTACTGCCTGGGGTATGAAGCTTCCTTAAAATATATTATATTTCAAATGCATTGATGTTATAGTGTTAATCTTATGAATTTCTTAGATGAGCTCAATTGTTTGAATCTGTAATGAGAATTACGTTATTAAGGTTTATGAAAAGTTTTTCATAAATGTAATTTCAAAAAATTCGTTGGGGGAATCAGGGAAATTATTCAGAGTTTAGTAGACTTTTTTCTAGTTCAAAAATCACAATTTGAAGTTAGGAGGCCTGTTTTGACTTGTGTAAAATCATTCTTGCATCCTGAATTGGCCAATTTCAATGAAGAACTAAAACACTTTATTGTTAATTTGACCTTAAACAATAGTTGTTAATTATGAAAAGTTTAGGGAAGAGGAGGCTCAGACTGAAATTCAAGGGAATTACCACATAATAATGATACTGTAATAAATATATTTAAATTACCATTAAATTTTGAACAGATTCTATTTCGTGCATAATTCGATGCTCTCTACCTATAATTATAGTCGGACATGTCCAAATTCAGGCGCCTCTTCTGGAGGAGCTCTTCGTAGACATCTCCGGGTGCTGCAGATCTCTTCATGGGGTTTATAATATTCCCCCTACCTTCTGCCCCACCACCTGCTCCCGGGGATGGACCCGGACCAGGCCCACCAGTCAACCTTCGGAAGAACCCGGGATTCACAGAATTGTGATTTGCACCGCCGCCACTGTTTGAGCCCGAGTGGTCGTAGTCAATTACACGTCCTCGATCTTCATATCCAAGATCCTCTTCGTCGTAATTTCGCCTTGAAGGAGGTGCTGGCGGTGGGGCTTTGGGAGTTGGGCGTCGGAATTGACTCATGTCAAACTCTCCTTCTTTGACATTCCCTTGATGATTGTAATCAACGAGGCGAGTATTGGAGTCATCAACTTGTGCTCGTGAGGCAGTGGAAGATGGTTGGGAATGGACAGATGACGCTGGTACTGAAGCGTCTGCATTTGGAATCAACTGTTCAATTAGACTTGAGATCCGAAGCAAATCCTCTCGACTCATTTTAATTGAGTTTGGCTTGACTTGGCTGGGGAGCGCTTGTGGTCCTGGAGCGGGAACCTTTAAGATTGGTTTTAAAATGGGCCTGGGAGTGGGAGCTGTGGGCTGCTGGGAAGAAGAGGTAGGTAAATTTAGGAGTCCAGAAGTACTGATTGGTCCATCATCATCTCGTGGGTAGCGGGCCAGAGAGATCCCCGTCAGAATCCCACGTACAAAATCATCCGGATTGTCAAACGTATCAAAAAGGTATCGGTCATAGAGGACTTGGTAGTCCTTGTCACTCAATCCCCCAATCCCATACTTGGGTCCGTATTTTGTAAGCGACCGCTCGCAGGCAGACCTCCACAATTCCATCGGGAGAACTGAAGTGAGGGGATTCGATTTCGGTGCTTCTTGTCGCTCTCGTTGTGTCGGCGGCGGTACATTGCTCAAAACCTGCAAATTGGTAAAAATTTGTAGGAGAAAATACGTTTTAGCTTCGTCCCCTCGTGGTGGGGACGAAGCTTACCGGGCCAGCTCGGGACGAATCTTACATTCGTGGTGTTATTGACTTGCAGCGATGGAGGAGGAACTGGCTGAGGAGGGTTGATGTACTGTGAGTCTGGGTTTTGCATGTACTGCCCATGGGCTTGACCTTGGTAGTCAAACCCAAAGTCCCCTACCTGACCTTGAGCATAACCCTGGAATAGAAAAGACACATTTAAAAGTCGCAAGATTTCTGACCGTGTTTCTTCATAGGTGACTCACATTATTAGGAAAGTCGTTCATGGGGTGATGCATTGGCTCATGATAGGGAAACTGCTGCGGTTCCTGTTGAAACGGGGGAGGTTGACCATAGTGGGAATTCATTTCCATAAGTGGTTGCATTTGCATGGGCTGTTTGGTTAAAAAATCAGTTGCAGCATTTTACTTTGAACAGAACTTAATTAAACAGAACCAATTACCGGTTGGAAGGGTTGTGGACCGAGACCGGGATGTGATGAAGCTGAATTGACGCCTGGAATTGGCAGCATGTGGAGAGTAAAAGGAGGATGGTCACCAAGAAGGGAACCTCCCGTGCTACGATCAGCATTCGGTGGTGGAGCTTTCATTGGGACAAGAACCGTGTAAGCCCTTCCCTCAACCGGTAGCTGGATCAGTGAGTGGAGTCTTGTTCCAGCTCTGAAGATTTGCTTTTTCTTCAGCAGTTGGAGGACTCTCATGGGGTACAAGTAGAGATCGGGACCATAGGCTGTGAAGACTGCCATAAAAAATTGAATATCAATGGTAAAGTTGAATTAGTTGGATGCCAGTAAAGTGGATTTTACCTCCGAGGACAAAATATTTCCCGTCCTGACAGGCGATTGAAAGATACTCGGCGTATCTCAATTTCACCATTTCAAGCTCCAGTCCATCCAATGATTTCCCCAATTGCGACAATTGGAATTCCAGGTGGCCTGGTGTAGAACAAAGTTAAAACGATACAAGGACCAGCATCAACGGGAATTTGCAATGGGATACACGGGCAAGGTTTTACCTTCGAATGCCTGGTAAGGCATATGACAATTGGTGGGCGACCATCCAGTTGGGCCTGGAATTGACTTGTTGATGGTATGGTCATGGAGAGCGAGTTGAAGGGGTGAGCTTTGTGAGTACATGATCCCCTCCACGGTGGAGAGATTGAACGGACCACCACTTCTACGACTCAATTCCAGACTCATGAAATCTGCCTGGATTGCCTGAATCATGGATGGATGGAGCCGAGGAATGTCAAAGTGAGAACTCTTTTGACGATCCTGAAGAAGCATGGAAATGCAATTGTTCAACTGCTCCTTGTGGGTTTTAACGTGATTCAAATATCCCTGGTACCTAAAAACCCAGAAAATGTTTCCAATTTCACACTTCCGGAATAAGCGATACATGCTCAATATTTCCTGGAAAAACTTACCAGACCGATGCTATGGAGGGTGAGAGGTTAAACCCAGGTTCAAAAAACATTTGCCAAAGTTTTCGTGTGGATTCACTGAAAACCTCTTCAGTGACAGCTATCGCCTTCCCGTTGTCGTCCACCGTAGGACCTGTTTTCACTTCCTGAGTAACCGTCCGGACAATTTCACGTGACGCAGTTGTCCTTGAAAAAAAGTATACAAGTCAAAACAAGTTTTAGAAAATGATAATGTTGTTTTAACTGTATGCTTACCGAACTTTGATCGCAGAAGTTGTAGCACTCTCTGCTTTAGCAGATTGTGTTGTGGTGACTTTGGAGCTACTACTACTACTACCACCACCACCACCACCAGAGCTACTTGGTTTGCTACCTTCCCCCGATCCAGAAGTACTGGAGGCCTGGAAGTACCTGGTGCTGGAGGAGCTTCGCTTTGAATTTGAACTCTTTGTGGCTGATTTTCTCCGGTCATCATCCTTACTCTTATTCCTGTCATTGAAATTGTCCACGTCCACATCCTCAGTCAAATCAACCAATTTCACAACTTGGATAAGAGGCTTCGGCTTCTCTGAGGAAGACGAAGACTTCCGAGCCAGTGGGTTAGGATGGCTGAACTTCTTGAAGTATTCCGCATTTCGTTTAGGGACAATCGAGTCATCCCCCATTGAAAACGTGAAGCCCTTGAAGGATTGTGGATTCGGAGGTTTGTATGGGTCGAATTCAACCTTTAGCATACCCCTTGACTGAAGCAATTCCAAGACTTTGCTGGGGAAAAATCGGACATCTGTTCCGTATGAGATGACAGCTAGAAGGAACTCTTGATTTGATTCGGCACACTTGAACATGTATCTAATATAGTGTCGCTTGTAGGTATTCTCATGACCCTTGTTCTCAAGCAATTCCTTGATGGGATTCTTCCTCTGCTGGATAATCAAGTTGACGATCCTTTGAAACATGTCAAAGTTCATGGTGAGGTTGATAGGGTGCCACTTGTCCTTCCAAAGCTCAGCGAGGCCGTAGCCTGCTGCCTTCTGTTTCTCTGACGGGGCATCAGGGGTAGGATGACCAGTTGATTTCAGAATTACTTGAAGTTCAGTTTCATCTGCCATGAGGAGCTCTCGACGGGACTTGCTATCATGACTACCAAAATCCGAACTGAAGCTTTCGAATTTTGGGATCTCCATGATGGCACACATAACTGCAGACTTCAATTGTGTCTCTACTTGGAACTCGGCATAGAGTTTCTCACAGGACTGCCGTTCGTGATCCATATAAATGGAGTTGGTGACATTCTCCAAGTGGCGGATATTCTTGAGAACGTGTCTCACGAAATTCTGGTACTTGAGGGCCCCAATTTCAGCAAAAAACCGCGGAACCTTTCCAGTTGTCTCGTCCTTGTTGTTGTATCTGTCGACTTCCCTTTTGAATGCATTCTTAGACGCTTGTGTCCAGACCTTTGCCGGATCTGGAGCTTTTGGGAACTCCGATTTGAGCTTACTCAGCAGTTCGGACGTACGGGTATTCGGCTCTACCGGATTACTTTTATCCGATGGCATCACGATCCTGGAAGTTTTGCGACGCGTCACCTGCAAAACAGAAATGACACTTGTATTTACTTGCGCCTAATAATACTAACTTGATTCCCCTCGCAGAAAGTGGATAATTTAATACCCCATAACTTGTGACGATGACAAATAATTGACAAATCCAATTAATCTTACTAACTTACCTCGACAAGCGATCAACCCCGTTGTTTAGCAATCCAGCGATACTTTCCTTTTGAATTTCAATTTAAATTCACAATTGAATTTTTCTGTTGTTGGTCTCCTTTTGATTTTGGCGGTTCTGCGTGGGGCTCTTTTTGCCCCACCATGCGTTCTAATCCAGGAGACGCTGAAACACCACAGCGATTCACTTCTGGTACAAAGCGTACACCAATTAAAATTATGCTGTCTCATTCGCTCACTGAGTCTGAGACTGGGAAACGGAAAGGTCGAGAAGGTCATTTGTAAAGAAATATGTCCTGTCCTTGGAATAATTGAGACTTGTGTGTAATCATTTCAATTAAGTTTCAAACCAACCCAGCCCAATTGATCCGTTACATAATTTGCTTCCTGAATTAATGAATTTACCACTAAGTTACAAAAATGGGTGTCAAATCTAGATTCAGAAAATTCACCAGGGTACGAAAATCAAACAACGACTCCCGAATGTTTGATACGACGACAGGATCATTCCGGTTTGATCGATACTCGTCGACGCCACACACACGGTTCTCTACCTTTGTCCAAAAATCAGGACAGAATTTTCATTGCAGTCTACGAATTGGTCTCGAATTGCTCTCGAATCCAAGAACGTGAAAAACCCTCGACGCTGCTGACACGCTGTAAGAGTCATGGCTGCAAAACGGAAGAAGATGCCACTGGCGTCAAGCGGAAGTCGGAGCAAATCTGGGCCAAGTGCCATCAGTATGATGAAACCTCCAGAAGAAGTTGAAAAGGAATACGATGACATCATGCACTCCAAAGATGCCCGAGTTACTCAACTGCTGGCCCAAGTCTCGGAAGTATTCCATTTGTTCGATCAGAATCAAAATGTCGTCGACGTTCGTGAAGTTGGATGTCTCATTCGTGCACTGGGTCAGTTAGCAGTAGCTGCGGTCGCCAATTTAAGAGCTTCACTCCTACTTTGTTCTTTCATGTCTCTCAACAGGAATGTACCCGTCAGAGGCCGAAGTTCATGAAATCATTCAAGTAGTCGAAGATCCATCGACGCAAGGAGTTGTCAACTACGAAAGATTTGTTCCGTATGCAGTCAAAATGCTCCTCCATGGGAAAATGTAAGCATTTTAGGCTTCGGTGATTTTAGGCTGTGATTCCAAACTTAATTGGGGGCTCAATCTCCATCTCAGGTATCAAGGACCGACCGACAAACAAATTGAAACAGCATTTCAAGTCTTGGACACGGAAAAGGCTGGATATTTTGATCTCCAGCGCATGAAGGACATCATGATGAAGGATGGAGAGCCATTTTCTACGGATGAGTTCGATGACATGATGCGCTTTGGATACAATGAAGACGAACAGAAATTCGATTGGAGACTTTACATGAAGAAGGCGGGACTTCGCGTCACTGATGAATGATGCTTAACCTGGAGAAAAAGGACCTGTGAGCTTGACTCTTCCACTTGAAAAATGCAATCGTATCCATAACCAATTTAGAAGCCCGAAGATTGAACTACAAATTAACACATTCGAAAAATTAAAATGTTTCCACAAGAAAATACAGGCCAGAATGATTTCTGCCTTACTTATCTCTGAATGATTCGTTCCAACGCAGATAGAACAGTTGGGGCTCGCCCTATAACTGATGTGGAAGGAACACGTAAAATTAAATAAATTCAAATCAAATCAAATCAACTGCTCAGAATTAATTCATCCTCAGGTTTTACTGTAAATTGAAGTCTTATGACGAAATTTAGAAATGAATCAAGTGAATTTGGATCTTCCTGTGTTCCATCAATCTTGGCATCCTCATTGCGGTGGAGCAGCGAAGGTTTTACTTCCGGACATCACAGCCGCAACTACTACCTACTCCACTTTTACTTTGACGCTTGAGCTCATGCTTTGAAGACAATTGCTTTTGTCGAGTTCGAGTGTAAGCAGCGCCTTTGGACTCCTTTGCAATCTATGGGGAAAATTGAAGAAACTTAGTTAAAATTGAGTTAAAATGGACCAAATATTGTTGAAAGTAAATAAAAAAGCTGCAGTTTGTCAACTTACCTCTGCTTCGAAGAAAGCCACGGTACCCCGAACGTCGAGTTTTGGCTCATTGGAAGCGTCATTGCACGTGCATCTGGCGCCCCTTAGACGAGCTTTACTGATCCCCTCTGACACTTTGCGAATATGCTCAAATTTGGCAAGCAATTCTTCGTCCGCCAAAGTGCTGTCCTGGACACGTCCTGGGCAGGTTGGGCAGCGACACAATGATGGATTAGCCAGAGCCATTCCTGAAAAAGTTAAAATTTGGACACACCGAGAAATTTAGAGAAAATGGAGTTTATTCTTCCGCTCCCAAATCAGTACTGAACTCTTCTGCTCCTCCGTCTCACTAGGCTATAGAAATAATTCTACAAGTAAATAAACAATATAAAATGCTGGGGAGATTTTTTGTTCCCCATGGTAACAAATGATAATACTTGTCCAGTCGTTTAGTCGTATTCGGATCCAATGCTGATTGACAATTCATTCCCCTGGATAAAGGTTTCATGATACCAAGAATTTGTGTCCAGAAATAGCAAGTCCCCAGAACCTAGCGTGAAAGAAATGTCATCGTCACCACAAACTGATTCGCACTCTGGTGGCGGTTTTAGTCTCCATTTTTTTACTCCCGACAGCTGTGCTTGCCAACTAGGTCTCCGGACGAAATCCAACTGGAAAACAGCTTTATGATAATTAATTCTACAATGGTGGATAAATGTTTTACATACGTGCATCGCTGCACCATAGCCGGGTAAACCGACGAAGATCCAGTCAATAACAGAGTTTTCGGAATCAGCCGGAAGATAGGAAGGACGCGGAAACAATTCCCGTAATTTTTCCTGGATTCCCGGGTGGCAATTACTCCTGGAATGACAACGAGCATTATAGTGATACCCATGACCAGACCAATATCAAATACATAAGCATGGCAATGACAAGTAAAACTCACCATCCAATATACCACGGAGTAACAGAATCTCCGTCAACGTTACTCATCACTGTTTCAAATACCTCGCTGAGATCCTTGAAGGAAGACTTGAAAGGAAGAAACTGACACTCATCGATAACGGATTTCATCCCACCGGGTTCCGAATAGAAAAGAGATTTTAGCTTGTCAAAATTAAAATTCCTTGACATCCCAGTGGCGGTGTTATTCCGGATGATTATTGGCTTGGAAGAGTAGGCGACAACTCTAAAAGCTTCGGAGTTTGGATTCGACAGGAATTCGATAACAGGAGTGCCGTTCTATTGAAAAGAAAAGTTAATAAAAATTAATCCTGAAATTATGCTTAGGCGTAGGGATTAGAGCGAATTAAGAGAATAGAAAATCTCATCGTATACCATCTTAAATTGTTGACAAATAGAACAGTTCGTAATTGGTCTAGTAAGTTCTTGTAGAATGGGATGAGTTGGCAGAAGACACCTTGTCTCGTCGAGCTCTGTTACCCAGAGATTCAGGTTTAAGGGAGCCAGGGCGCAAAGTATGCCAACAGTACAAACCAAAGTGGCAATGATTGTCCAGACGAGCCTTCTCAATAGTCCAACAATGTGTACAAGGCAATTCCAACAATACGACACGGACTGAGACCACGTCCTTTTCTCACCATGACCATGCTGGTAGTCGGTATCCGCCTCAGCCTTCTCTCCCATTAACTTCAACGTTTCATAAATATCCGCTGAGGTAACTCCGTTTCGAAAGGCTTTCTCACAGGAAGCGAGTAGTAACATTTGTATTTCTTTATCTATTTCGTAGGATTCATCGGTAGAGTTATGACCGTTTTCCATGGTTTCAGAGGGTTCCTGAATAGGCATAAGGCCCAGTCCGGAGGATACTCCTGCCCTGTCCTGAAAATCAAATTACAACTTTTAAAGGTTTACTCACTGAGGAAATATTAAAGTTGGTTGTAAAGATTTCGAGGTATGGATTGATTGATTTCTGACAAATTTTTAATCTCGTTTGATTTTTTTTATTCGAATTAATTCTTTTGTTGTTATTTTTTGGAGCCAAAATTTTTAAATTTAGCTCAAAATCTCCAGTTAGTTTCCGTACGTGGTGGGGCAGCTGGAGAATAGAAATTTATGCAGATCAAGTTTGAAACTATTCATAAATCGTCAGGGAGTCGTCATCAGGTCAGTTGGAATTTAAGTATATTGGCAGGGGAAAGTGGAACATCAACGTGTCGCCGCGTCCGTCCTCGTCGTAGTACTGCCTGGTTCCCTTTAACTTTTTGGAAAGGAGATAAGAGATCAGCTGAGATTTTATCAAATGCAGTCTGGGCGCATCACATAAAGATAGGTCTGGTGGATTTGATAGAAATCATAAGTTTGAATTTGAATAAATTGAGA
>JAQIWD010000796.1:0-16906 GCA_034694825.1 Anurida granaria
TTATTTCTCGGATGCCGCTCATTGACCTGGGTTAACAGATGAGAAGATGTAGTTCGCATCTCCCTCACTAGGGCTACCTTACACCCAGTTGTGTAGGCCCTTAAGTCAGAAATCGATGGGATTATGCCTTTAACTTTTAAGGGAGTGGGTGGAAATGAAGGGACTTAGTACCCAGGTTCTCCAGATTTGATTCCCTTTTGAACCAAGTTCAAAAGGCCGAAGAACTAATCTGAGCTTCAAAGCCAGATTTCACAATCGGAATTATTCAGAAGCCTTGAAATGTGATTTCCAGCCTTACCTTCCTCCTCCGCATCCGTTTTCCTGGATTATCCAGGAGGAAGATGGGATTTTCCAGGAAGGGTTTGTGTCAATGCAATTCATGTATTCATAATATTCCTGTTCTAGATCCTCCTCTCAAGTTCAATTGAAATCAAGGATGAACCGCATTAGATTTACTTGGCAATTGGCGAGCAATTTGTGTTACGCTGCTTTAGAATTTAAGTTCAAAAGATGGGACAATGGGGGATTGCATGTTTGATGGACTTGAAAATTTAATTGAACGTTGACAAATTGGATCAACAAATTTTGTGAATCCAGGATTGAAGTTCAGGATCAAAGGAGGAGGAGGTCCCCAAAACTTGCCAGTCGTAATTTGGAAACTGGTCCATTTTCAAGGAAATCCCTCGACATGCAACCGACAAGCGCATTTTTGAGCCTCTTCGGGCTAATCCTGATTTTCAACAAGACAGAACCGGCCGTGAGCAAATTTCAATTTATTTAAATTCCTAACTATAAAAAACTTAAAATTTTTAGTTTTTTAGTTTAATTTTAAAGTTAAAATTTTTGGAAAATTGGGCATGAAATCCTTTTTAAAATCCAGAAAGCCAACATTTTGCACGACATCAAAGAGATTATCAAGGACATTTTCTCAGGAGAGGAAGGGGACGGGGACAAGAAGGAAGTTGAGCGGATCCGGAAGACCATGGCGGAATGGAACACTTGCATTGGGGTTCAACTGGACAAAACCGAGCTGGAACACATCAGTCACGACTGCGACGAGGAGTTTGACATCACTGATGAACGGGATGCAAAGAAGAAGAAGCGGATCCAACAGTCTTCCTGCTACCGCGTCTGTCAAATTGAACAAATGGGATGGGTAAGTGACATCCTGCTCACCTTAAGCTCAATCGAATTACTTGTGACCTCCTTTTCAATTAACAGCTTCATGACACTGATTCCGAGCATACTAGCGGCCCCTACTTTAACCATACGGCCGTGGAGCTATTCGTCAACGCCACCTTTCCCAAAGCCATCCAAGTGAGCCTCAAAAAAAAAATCTCGAGCTGTGCCCGGGCAATGGGTAAGTTGACATGACATGGACATGACACGAACTGTTGTCAAGATTTAATCCACCCCCTGAAAAAAAAAACCGTTCACACCGTGACGCCGTGTTCTCCATTCTAGATTCGTTCAGTGATGAGAAGGCTTGCAAAAATTACAAAGTCTTCTTCAAATGTGTGGACAAGGCAATCCATGACGTAAGACCCAAAATCATGATTGATGATCCTATTATTAATTGTCGCGTCCTCCTGGGCCTTTTCGTTATAGAAATGCAAAACCAAGGGTGGGAAGAAGGAGATGACCACCACCGAAGCCCCTAAACCCGATGACGAGGAAAATGAGGAGGCGACGACCGCTGCGGCAGAGGAGGAATAACGTCGTGGACAGGTCAGGGATAACATGAGAAGAATCCAATATTATTTCGATTCGACGCAAATCCCAAATGTCCTTGTTGCTAATAAATCATTCAGTCCAAATCCGGTCCTAATTCCGGTACCACGTCGTTTCCAAAACCCTGGAAACTAATTGATTGATGGACTCCTGGGACTCTTTTCCATTTCCGTTGCGATGCCTTTCCGGGGATGCGTGTCGCGTGGGCGCTGGGGTGCTTGCGAAACTCGCTTCTGACGTCACGCATCCCCACATTTGATGAAGATGAGCACCAGGGATTAATAGGAGAGGCGACGCATTCCTAGCGGGGTCATAAATCACTTGAAAGGTCGACCGCCGCGGCGGTTCCGGTTGAGCTCCGCAGGATGCGTCATAAAAATGGCGGTTGGGGGTTAAGTGGATGACATTTAGTCTGTTGATGACAATTTTAATAACTTGGCAAAGTTTTTGGAGGGTCCAAGACCGCTGCTGCTCCCACGACCGCCGCGGTTTCCTTCTGTTGCCAGGCAATTTAGTTTGGAAAGAATCAGGCGTTGTCGAGTGTCACGCACACGGCTCCACTCCAGCTCCATTTCTCCAGAAAATGGAAATAAAAAATTGTCTATTCTTTCCTGCCATTCGACATCTAACCTCATCCTGAGAACAGGTTTTCATTGGATGAGTTCCATTTTCCATGATTAACATAAATTGAATCTAATAACTTGCCTCAGTCAAATTGTGCTTTATGGGTCTAGTACTTTTTTGGCACTTGGGTACGTTTAGGTCTTAATACCCCCAAATCTCAGCTCCAAATCAGTTGGATCTCCGCATCTCTCCTCACCACGTCTTCCGAAATCCAATGACGACCAACCATCTTCCCTGATGTGAATGGAATGAACTCAGACCTGGCAAAGTTGCGAAATTTACTTTTTGGCACACTCCCCATTCCGGCCTGACTTCTACCATTGCCCAACTACGATTTGTAGGGCTCTGCTTCTACTCGGATCTTCAATCTTCATCTCCTATTGTGTTGGAAAAAAGTCAGAAGCCAAAGGCACTTCACATGACGCCTGTGCTCCGGCTCACCAAAAAACGAGAAGAAGAAGTAGCTGGGAAAGCGATTGAGCTCCTCAGTCCAACCGCGTCACTTGGCCTGGAAGGAGCAGACACGCTCAGACAGTAGCGCACGGTTCTGGCTTTGTGAAGCGAGTTTCGAGAACAGGAGGGCTTCATCCCACCCTCGCATTGAATTTGGAATCAGTTGGGCACGTTTCTGGGGCGTGGGAAAAGTTGTATACGCGTTTTTGCCAAGTTCCGAAAGTCGGAACAAAAACTTTTGAACAAATCGGGATAGTGGGTTTCCAATCCGTTGTGAAATTTCGACTCAAAGTCAATTTAGCGGTGAAAGTTTCGTGCTGTGCCCCACCACCGCTGCCGTCTTTCACAGGATCCTTTGAATCCCCAAGTTAAAACTTGCCGCCGTGGATGTCGCCGTGTCCGTAACGGTTTCTCCTGCAAACGGTTTTAATTAGCTCAGAAAGGTGAGAAAATGGATCTCCTTTGATCTTGTCGTTTCATATTCGCCCGGGATGAAAGGACTGTTGCTGCCGTCGCCGCGGCGGCGGCGGTGGTGGTGCAGGTGTAGCTAACGTAAAACGACTTGGCTCCAATGCCACACAGCCACAGCCCCAAGGTCCCGACTCTCCATGTCGTATGGCGGGAGAGTTTAAATATTATGTGGCTCTCCCTCACTTTGCCTTCCTGCCTGACAGTGACAAATCGTTTTCGTACTCGCTCACTTATCATTATCAACTGCACTGGAAGGAGAGAGTGGGTTCCAGGGAACTTCCAGGAAAATGGGCCCTAGCCATTGGCTCCCTCCTCACGTGTCCAGGATCCAATGAGATTGGAGATGGAAATGACTGCCCGTGCCGTACGTGGTCCGGATGCGTAAAATGGTGCCTGATTTCCTGGAGACAATGGTGCCTGATTTCCTGGAGACAATGGGTCCCACTGAAATCTCTGCTACCGCCACCGCCGCCACCACTCATAATTCCAAAATCGATGGATTGATTAGGAGAAAAGCTGACGTGGTTGGCCCGAGTTCCCGGGAGCCAATCAGGACTGAGTATTCATCCATTTCATTTAGAAAATTAAAAGACGAGGGAAAACATCTCAAACCGTCCATTTACTTTATTGGGAATCGTTATAGCCCGTGTGCACTTTGAAGGCATCAGCATTTTCGGAATTTCCACCGCCGCCGTCGCGGCGACGGAAATGAAATCCGTCGGATTTTCTAAGGTTTTTCTCCAGATTCTCCAGTGAGCTGACGGATCTTGACTTGCTCTGACTAATTAGCCATGTTTGGTTAGGTGAAAAGATGTAATCTGAGAACTTCAATGTGTTTCGTGGGGTTGTTGATTTTGCCTTTGGCGTGTCGATTGGATCGTAACTTTGTACCCAAACTGGAGGATTGAATGGATTATTTAGCAGCAGAGCTGGAGCCTCCAGCACCACCACCCTTCCTTCTTGTACTTCTCCAGTTTTGTTGGTGACCTCATTTTCCGCTTCCTGGACATAGAAAAGGAATCTCCCGGAGGACGAGGAGGGGCTGGGTGGACGGGTAAACTTAAAATGAAGACACGCGCGGCCTTTTCCAGAATTTATAATTCCAAGAAAAGAACTTGGGATTTCAAATCCAATTTTCTCAAAACAACTTTCCCCGCTGGAGAAATCACGCATGTGGCTGACCCAGTATTTGTGTATCCTCCAAGTAAATTAAACTGGAGACGGCGATTCTATGGGCATGTGGGCGGCCGAAGGGGCCCGTTAATTAAATATTGATGTGGAAAAAAACTGGAGAAGCCCCGTTTGAGTTGACACAAGAGTTGAGGAAGTTTTGTTTTAAAAAGGGAAAACAAAATAATTGCTTTTGCGGATTTCAAACGGAGGAAATGTCTCCAGGAATCTGGTTTCCAGGATTCTGGAATTGAAAAACGTGTTGGATAGAAAAGAAAAAGAAGAAAGGCTTTGTCTTGCCCAACTTTATTTTTAGCCCTATTTATCATCACAATTTTCATAAGAATTGAATCTCTCTGCGGGTGACTGGGAGATTTTTCCACATTCTTCGCTGAGATCGCTGAAGCTGAGTAGGAGAAGGATGAGGAGAAAGATGGGGAAAGAAGATTGGATTATTTCCCATTTCCGCGGATTAGAATTATGTTGTCTCTGGAATGTCCTGGAACTCCAGAAAATGAAAGCAAAAGGACTAAGGGCAAAGGACATAAGGAATCTTAGACGAGTACAAGTGTCTCCATGTTTACCCATAATTCCCCCACCCCCATCACTTTCCTCTTGTTTTTCTCATTTCCTAGTCCATTCTTTTTAATTTCCCATTCACTTTCTCCAGACTAACTTTCTCTTTCTCCTCCTGGAATTCCAGGATCATTCCCATGTATCCAGTTGCACTTTACACTATCCCGCTCACCTTTGTACCTGGGAACACAACACCACATTTCCCTCTCTTCGTTACGTATTTAGAACGTGGGGGATTTGCATGGAAATGAAAACGAATGGCCCTGCGGATGCGCATGGTGAAGGCATCGCTTTTCCAAGTCGGAGTATAATAAAGGAATGCGGTGGTGTTGGTTTTGCGACACCCGGCCCTTATGAAAGGACAAATAAGTTTGGGAACCATCATTTGGCTTAAATGCGTTTCGTAACTGCTCCTTCCTGGAAATCCAATGTAACAAACCCTGACATGTTATAACTGGAGAAGAAAGTTTACTACTGTACTAGTCTCCGCCTCCTTTCTCCAGGAAAGTCCAGGGGGGAAATGTGGGCAAAGAATAATGATTCCGTCGAATTTTCCTTCTCCAGTTTTTTATTGCGGTCAATAAAGATGATGCAAGTTCCTCCGGTGAAAGAAGATGAGGGAAGAAAGTTCTTTGTCAACCGGAGAGAAGGAGGTTCCCCTCCCCCTGGAGCTTCCCTTCCTCCTGTAGCGGGAATCTTCCAGGAATTCTTCCAAGAAAAACGAAAATGGAGGAGGAGGAATGTCGAAAAGAAAGAAAGTGGCAGAGTTTAGACCCCCTTACGGCAGACTGAGTCCGGAATGAGAAAATCCCTTTCCAGTTGGTTGGATTTTTAAGCTCGAAAACTAACCTTTTCTCCAGAAACTTCCAGGAAACTTTCTCCAGGACGTAGAAGAGGCACCAGGATCGATCCGATTTCATCTCAGAAAGTACCTCCAGTCTCTCAGTCGATCCCCATCCACTCCAGTCCATGAACTGCTGGAGAACTGGAGGGAATGTGGGCACTGTTTACAGGGAAATAAGGAACTTGCATAAATTCCTATCTAAGCTATGGCATTAGGCCTCCAATATGTTGTACAAAACATTCAAGCTTGACAGTGAAGTCTCCAGGACTTTTGTGTCTCTCTTGCGCAAAGGTATCAAGTTCCATGAAACACAAACTGTCTCACCAGTTTCATTAGGTCGATTCTCTGCAGTGCCGACCTTGTCGGCCTTTTTCAAACTAAACTTACGATGCTGGCGACCGTTAGGCTTCCGTTTTACGGGAATTAGATGCCGTTTTTAACAAGTACTTGATTATTTGAGTTGCAGTAGTGGATTCTTGGCACCCAACTGCTAAAATAGTCGCCTTCCTCGACCTGTTTACTTTGGCCTTAGCTTGGTTTTAGATAAAGAGACAAGGAAATCTGGGTATATTTCCAGGAAACAAATCGATTCGAGGGAAAGCATCTTCCCCAGATGGCCAAATCCTTCACTCCTCGTATCCCGTCTTTCCTCGTCCACCCACCCACCACCTCCCGGTTTTCATGTCTTCCTGGATGGATGGGCCAAATTATTGTTGTTGGGGATTCAAAAGGGTGAGCAGCGTAAGAATGGGGTTTCGTTTTCAGTCCAACCGTTTCCCGCTGGTAGTTTTTAATGAGAAGGGGGCTAAGGACTGGGATGTGACCCAATGGATATACTTTTGAGTTTCCCGGAGCCTAATTGGGCCCTTGGGGCCTAGAGAAAGGAAAGGGAGTAATTCAATCGTAACTTTCTCCTGGAACAACTTTCACCCTTGCTGGAGTTCACTGAAATTCACTGAAAGTAAAAGAGAAAGTTGAGTTACTCATCTGATCTCATCAGCACAAAGGACGGGGATGAATCGGATTCCCTAAATTCCTCATGATCCAATAAGTGCCAACTTAAGTCAGTCTTAGCGGGTCACATTTTTCCAAGCACGTTTTGTAGTCCCGGTGTTCCATTTTAGGGGAACGTGACCCTTAAAATGGACTGGATAAACAATTTCGCCCTCGTAACACAACAAATTTCTTTACTTTCACTTGAAAATGCGGAAAAAAATGAGGCTACTTTTGACGAAATCCTTCCACATTTCGGTATGTTTCAAAAGATATTTTGGTCATGCCCACCTTCTTTTTCTCAAAATATTGTTTGTGGGTTGTAAAAATTGAGTGAAAAAATGGATAAACTTTTGAAAAAGTTAAAAAAAATAAACTTTTTGAAACTCAACTCTTCTGGGTTCTCCGTTTGAAAAATGTGAGTTGGAGTGAGTAAATTGTTCTTTCGTATTTAAGTGGAAAGTCACAGAATCATTTTGGGAATTGAGGCTGGAGTCAAGACCGGACTTGGAATTATTCCCAATCTGCCCATTATTTCCCCAACGGTGGAATGAAGAAAGTCCAAAGCACGTTGGCTTTGTTGAAGAAAATGAGCTTTGTTAGGACCGTGGAAACCGTGCTGGAGCCAGCCGTGGTGGACTGTGTCCTGCTTTGACTGATTCCGACACAATGGAGAGTAATTAAGGGAACCCACAGTCTGTTTTCCCTTTTATTTCTTGCTGCTGATTGACTTTCACTGGAGAAGAGACATGGCTCTGGATTGTCCAGTAAGTCTGGATAATTACATCGTTAACTTTGCCATTTGGACTTGAGCTTTCCTGATTCTTCCTTCCCTGGTATTAAATTGGAAGGTTCCCATTGGCTAACCAAGTGTGCCGTCAACTTTTCTCCCAATTTAATTCTGATGGTTGGCAGAGTGTGCTCTTCAAGTTTTCCGAACCCACCACGTCCACTTCACTATACGGTCCATTACCTCCATTTTTACCAAAAAGGAAATTAGTCCTTCAACTTTCAGGGGTAATTGAACTTGCAATCTGCGGCCGCATTCGTCATTTTCTTAAAAATTACTTTGTTGCAGAAATCGAGGCATTTAGTTCTAAGTTACTCCTCTTCCTTCCGTCCTCACTGATATTCGCGTGTGCAATTTCGGGAGGAATGAAATGTTGGCGTGTTGGTGGGGCATTCCACGGTCGTTGCATTCCGTAGGATTGGGACTAGGTGAAGGGAAGATGGATGACGAAGCGGGGTTAAATTGGATTTGGCCAACTTTCGAAGTAAGTGTGGAAGAAAGAAGTTAAAAGTTGAAGCGCCCTGGAGAAAGTCAATCCCTTATCTCCTGCCCTCCAGAGAGAAAGTCAAAGTCTTTGAACCAATCAGGGGATGATTCCGAATCCCATTACGATTACGTGGACCATGCATCCGGGGTCGTTCGCAATGAGCGTGTCAAGGGCATCTCGGCTCAATCGATCAACTTTTGCCTCTTCAACTGCGTAATTTCTGCTCTGAACATCTGAAATGAAGCGAAACTCGTCAAAATGAAGGGGAGCAAAATGTCAAGAGGGTTTTAGCTGCGTATACAAATGTCTCATAGTCAGAGAAACCCCGCAGGGAGTCTTAACAAAACGGGGTGTGACATGACAGGGAGAAAGTGTTCCTCTTCTCGACGTGTCGTCTCCGGTCCGTTGTCGTAAAGCGACAGCGACAGGCTGAAGATAGAAGTGACATCCGGTGGAAGGGTGGCGATGATGAGATCTGAAAATCGATAACCATAAAGCAGAGTGGTTCTTGATGGGACCATTAGGACCCTCCAGCCTCCTTACCAACTTAACTCACTTCCACACACTGAAAAAAAAATCCATCACCTTTACTAACACTTTGAAAGTGGAAATGAGTTGAAAGTTTTGGGGGTAACAAGGTTGGATTGGTTCAATTAAGGCCGACCAAGTTCAGGGAAGGAAAGTTAAAGGTCAAAGGGACGGCGAATGTGGTGGTCAGGCAGGAAACGGAAGCAGAGTTTGCAGGCGAGGAGGAGGACGAAGCCGAAGACAGTGGTGGTAACAGTGAGGGCAGGGAGGTCAATTCCAAAGGAATGGACTCCCAGCATCCAGCAGTTGCTCACCAGCGACACGATCCCAATGATTTCAAAAGCTGTCTGGAAGGAATTATAAAATGTCGGGCACTTGGTTACCAAAATGTCGCCATTGGTTACCCAATTTCCCTGCCATAAACGCAGGACATGAGCGGTGGGACTTACAATCCAAGGGCCAATGTCATAAATCCGCTTCGCCAAGGGTCTCCGACTCAGTTTACAAAGTTTGTAAGCATCCGTCCGAATTTCAGAATAGGAGCTCAGAAATCCAAGAATGGCAGCATAGGGAGAGATTCCAGCGAACAGGAAAATGTAGCCAAACTGGACATAGATTTCCAGGTAGTCGTCGAAAGTGGTCTCGTATGGCTCCAGTTTAAGTTGTTCCCTGGAGGCAGCGACCCGGGGGTCAGTGACCTCCAGCGATTCCAGTTGGACTTTTGCGTCGACTGGCCAAGCGGCTATAGGATTTGGGGACTCAGATTGGCGGGAAGTGTGTGGAGGCAGAGGGTCACAGAAGATCCAACAAAAGAGCGCGGGCCACTTCCGGGTCAGCCAGGCGCGGAGCTTTGGGGCACAAAAAACGTTTCGATATCCTGAGCGCTCCGTTCGTCAGGCGCATGCTTACGGTCATGAAATGCTGGCGGAAGAGGAGGGGGTAAAGCGTTTCCTGAACTGTACTCGTGACGGGGACGATTAGGAGCATTAGATTCACTTTCAATCTCAGCAAATCCAAATCCTGGAGCCAAAACGCAAGGTAGAAGAGGGGCAGGAAGTTATGGAGGGATTCAAACTGGACCAGTTTTCGGATCCGGTGGTATTCAAAATCAGCGTCGGTCCGATGGTTTTCTAAGAAGAGAAGCGTAAATTACTGGAAAATTGGCACGGGATTTGCGAAATTCCAGCCCCAACTTTACCCCATTCGGTAAGAAACGTTGCAAATTTGGAGTAGTAGTGTCCAGTGACCAAGATGATGAGAGCATCAGCGATTGCCCAGAGATTTCCAAGGATGAAGCTCCCTCCCAAGTACGTTTGAAACCAAAGTGAGAAGAAGAGAAGTGTGGCCGTGATTGCAATGACGCCAAGGATGATTCCAGCCGAGGCGACATATGTCTTGAGCCATTGCTTCGTATTCTTCCAGGAAGAATCCTCGTCGTTACGATACTTGGCTCTGGCGCCTTCCCTCCAGTGCATCAAACTACCCCAGGAAGAGTTCAAATCCTGGAATTCCCGTCTCCAGGCATCTTGTCCCCCAATTACCCCCCAGAAAAGATTGAAGAGGCAACCCAGGATGACATCCTTCCGATCCGCATTACTGGAGAAGCAAAACTGGAAAAGTCCGCAGACGGCAGGGCCAAGAAGAAGGAACGTATAAAATTCTAAAAAGGAAAAGTAGACGCTCATCCCGTCTCCAAAATATTCTCGGATTTGTTCTGGAAAAATGTTCAAAGGTCAAATTGACTTGGGGGAGGAGGAGGACTTAAGCTTCTTTGGGTCCTTACGCAACGGTTGCCTTTGGACGACGGAGAAAATCCAATCATTTCCAAATTTACTCAATTCCGTAGAATCATGGAGGGGGAAATAATCCAAAATCAAATTGAATTCCAAATAAGTTTCAACTGGAATCCAAAAAAAAAGCGGAGTGTTTTGGTTTCCAGAACTCTTCCCAGCATTAATTGTTTCAACTAACACAAAGATTTCTCGGGTGGCAAAGGGAGCAGTGGGTATCCTGGAACGGACGCTGGGAGTGCATTCCTACCCAACTGCTCCAGTTCATGGATAACGACGAGTTGCTTGTCGGCGGGTGTCAAAAGGTTTTCGATCCCAATGTCGCCCTGGAGAAACTCCTCAATTGTCCAAACGGTGAGGGACCGGAGACGTCCATTTTGAGTTGGCTTCCGGATTCCCATCATTTCCGCTCCGTGGAGCAACTTGTCCAGATCTGCTGTGACGTGGAGGGTGAGACCCTGAGAAATTTTGAAAGAACGCTGTCAGCTGGACATAACCATCGCCATCCTGACTACAGCTGGACATAACCGTCGCCATCCTGACGACAGCTGGACATAACCGTCGCCATCCTGACTTGACACTGACCTGGACTTCTTCGTACGGCTCGCAGCGTACCAACAATCCGGCCGCATGACATTGTTCCACAAACCACGCCAGGGCTTCTGTCCTAACCTTCGGGGAGAATCGAAGGACCAAAATCGTTTTCGGGAAAACTTCGTTACTGGCCATGGTTCCAAAATTTTCAAACTTGAAACAGTTTTGAAAACCTGGAACCTTTTTTTCGATCGAGCCCGCACGCATATTTGGGAATTATTCGTTTGAAATAAAGACGCATCCGCATCTCCGGTTTCGTTACCAAGAGAAGAGCTTAATTAAAATGAAACCACCACCACCGAACCGGAAATTGCATGTCTTGTCTCGCGTTTGTTCCAATTTTACCCGCATTTCTCTAAATTCATTCTGAAGTTTGTGCATTTCCAACAGCGGCGGCGGCGGCGGTGGAGGGAAGACATGCTCCTGCTCCTGCTGCTCCAACAGGACCCGAAATGACTTTTTTTCAGTAGAAATTAACTGTCACGTCTCTCAGTAACTTTCTTTCGCTTTCCAACTGGAAAGCGAAAGTCACAAAGGGAGGGGTAGATTGGACTGGAGAGAGACTCCAGATTAACTGGAGAACTACTCTCTCTGTTTTTCTTCATAAACGTAATCGGATTAGCATTGTTTTCAAACACACAGCCTCTTCATCTTCTCTGCTGAGCTGGAGTCGATGAAAAGCATAAAAGCGTTTTGTTTTTGTTTCCGCACCCTTCAACCCTCCCTGAAGCTTATGTCTAGCGCTTCAGCGGGAACTTAAAGCTCCTTCCTTCCACTTTACTTTCCCTCCAGGTTTCACGTGGGAGGAAGAATGAGAGCAAGGTGAGAGAAAGGAAGAAAAGGTGAAAGCTCCTTTGGCTTCTTCAGAAAATGAAGAAGGAACGGAGGATGACATACAATGAGCTTCTTTTGTTTCCACTTTTCCTTTTCTATTTCGTTGTGCCTGTTGGGCTGTACTTGTTCTTTCTTCAAAAAGAACGTAGGAGAAAAGATGAAGAAGAGTGAGCTTGATGCTGGAGTGTGAAGAATGGAGATGATCTCCTTTCGGTCTTTCCCCCGATCGAAATCCTCATTGGACCCCTTCCGTCTTGTAGTGAAGCGGACGCTCGGATTCACATACCAATGGGATGAATCCTTTTCTTAACTTCTCGTGATCAGGGAGTCAGGGAGTCGTAAGAAATCGAATTCATCAAAGATCGATACTCTCCCTGCCGCTTTTGTAAGAAAAGCTCCCAAGGAAGCACGGTACATTAAAAGCCTTGGAGCAATGGGGAGAAAAGGAGCATTATTATCCACAGATTCAAAGTTGGGGAGAAAGTGGTAGCCGTGGTGGTGGTGGTGGTGAAGGGGTAAAGAAAGGACGTCAATAATGTTAGGAAGCGGCTGGCGAGGGAACCTCGCCGGGTGTAACCCTCCCATTTCCCTGGAAATCTCTGTAGGTTCAGCTTTCGCTTATAGCCCAACTTTTTCTATACTAACAATGAGCGTTCCTCGTCATCCACAAGTCAACAGACTGAATTTCAATTTCTCCAGCTTTTAGAGTCGGAAGGAGGGAGTCGGTGGGATGGCAGAGCGAAAGTTTTCCAGCATCTTGGAGTAATAAAATCTGGAGAGGTTCTGGAATCAAGTTGAGGAGATTCTGAATAATCAGAGGAAGGGGGACTTAATGTTTATTTATTCAAAAAGGTCAGAGAGAGAAGCCCGATGATGATGAAAGTAACTGAGAAATCCCCATTTCCCGGAATAAATTCAGGGAATGCGCGACCTAATTTTAGTTGAAAAGTTTTCATTCACTCCGTTCCGCACTTTTAACTCAACGCTCAGCCACTTAAATTAGGACGGAAAAGTTTTATTCAACTGTGCGGGGGGCGGTTAGACAGAGGCAATAATTAAATGATTCCATTTCAATAATGTCTGCCTTCTTTTTCCAGAAACTTTTGTTCGCTGCTGGAACCGGGAAAGACGCCTGGAGGAAGTAAACAGTGAAAGTGACTCTGGTGTTGGTTGTTTACGTTCCCCCCACCTAAATGTGACCGTCTATATCTACATCCCGGTGCAAATAATGACTTAATCTGATCCACTGTTGCGTTGGTTGGAATATGGGAGAGCCTGGAACGAGTTCTGCCGGAGGATCAACAGCGTCAAGTTCTACTGGAGCCGCCACTGGAGAAAGCGGCGGGAAGAAGTTGGAGGACATGGACACCTCGGTCATGACTGCAGACGAATTGAAACAATTTATAGACACTGGAAGGACTGGAAGGCGGAATGCCCTTCCGGATGTTACGGATGAAGGCGTCATCACAACTTCCACGGCTGACGTATCCGATGCCCTAAACTCCCTTAGCTTCCAATCCGGTAAGGGTTACTTGATTGATGGATTACTTGGCAGGGTTTGAATGGTGGTGAAGGGGTGATTGACGCGGGATTTGTTGGTTTTACAGGCGGCGGTGAGCCGTCAACAAGTTCAGCGAAAACATCCTGATGTGACACGTAAGGCGTGAAGGAATCTTCGTCACCGCCGCGGTTGGTTGAGTCACCACACCACAAATGAATGACAAATCGAGAGAGAGTTGGATGTCGTCAGATTCCATTTATTTTGTACCCCTGGAATTTGTCTCATGGAAAACTGGGGAATCCTCGTCACATTTTCCAGTCACACGTCTCCAGCATCCGGGAACCGGCGGCAGCGTCTCCTCACCACCGCGTGAATAATCGACCCAATAATCCCTCCGAGAATAAAATTGAGAGGATTTAGTTCTATTATATCAATTATTACTAGGTTAATTAATTACCTTTTGCATGGCTTTCACCAAGGACGAACAACCCGTAGATAACCCACAGCTGGACAGTGGAGAGAAAGTTGGGCGTGGCTTGCATGCGCAGGCGATTTGTCTCTTGTAACCCAACAAACACAAACAGCCATTCTATGTCGGGCGACTACAATTTTTGTAACCTTCCAAATTGCCTAGTTGAATTAAAAATCTGAATAATCATTTATACGTACGACTGGATTGCTGATTGGCTTTTTTCCTTCAACGATTCGCACTTGAATAGGTACGCCATCCGTTTTCGCATCCGTCGCTGTCTCCATGGCAACAAACTCCACCGTCCTCCACGCGGCGGTTTTTGTTTTGTAGATAATTTGTTTTGTAGGTTCGACTCACAGTAGGAAGAAGGAAGGAGTGGAGGACGGACGCTTTTAATTTTAACGGACGCTTTTAGTTTTTAGACGACAGACGACTCCTCCGCAAGTATCAGCATCAGCGCCAGCGACAAAGTTCAACGAAATCAAACTCCGGGATGAATACACAGAAGAAAAAGGTGCCACCCCGAGGCAAACTTACTGGAAACTTGGCAAAGCGCCAGGAAATGGAATTGCTCGCCGAGGAGCTCTCCTTCACAACCCATTTCAACGATGAAGAGGTAACCGTTTTTGACACCTCGAAATGTGATCTTTGAGTGTTATTCCCCCCACAGTGTTTGGCCCTGCTCATTACTCACGACAACATACTGGAGCGTGGGAAATTGGATCGTGGACGATTCCGGGAATTCCTTCACTGTGCCTTTGACCTTACGTCAGACCTCATGCTGGATCTCATGTTTCGGGCCTTTGATCGAAATGCGGATGGGAACGTAAGGCTTTAGCTTAATTATGATTGGTGACAGAATTCTCTGGGAATTTCCCATGGTAATTGGATTGATATAATACCTGTAGGTGGACCAGCTGGAATTTGTGAATGGCATGTCCCAAATGATTCGTGGAGACATGGAAGAGCTGACAGAGTTTTGCTACTTTGTCTATGACATGAACGGAGATCGCTCCTTGGCTCGGGAAGAACTTCACCAGTGTCTCAAGGGTTGCTTCCAGGTGGGCTTTGGACTGGAGATGGAAGACATTGAAGATGCTGAGAAGGAGATTGTGGACATTGCCATGAAGAAATTGGATTTCAATCGGGATGGACTTATTACCTTTGACGACTTTCGGAAAGCAGTGAAGTCTGATCCACTTCTCGTCATTGCCTGCGGCGAATGCCTTCCCGCGGAGAGTTGCCTGGCCCGGTTCCTCTACACCATTACCGATGACTACCACACCTTCACGGAGACACTTCTTGGTGAGTCATGTCAATGGGGACTGATTTCTGGATATCGAATAGCGACAATTTGTAATTTGACTTAAGCGCTAATCATTGTCGCTTTGTTCCTCCACTAGGTGACCATCGGCACCGGCTTAACTCTCTGACTTCAACACGTCGTGGTTCCCGGGTCTCTCGCTTTATTTCCCAAGCCGCTCGACTAAGTGTGGCCGATACCACGGGTAGGGGCTCTATCGATACCGACAGGCGACAAAGTGTGTTCGATAACAAGGGTAGGGGCTCTGTGGATACCGAAAAACGACAAAGTGTGTTCGATGCCAAGGGTAGGGGCTCTGTGGATACCGAAAAGCGACAAAGTGTGTTAGATACGAAGCCTAGGGGCTCTACCGATACCGAAAAGAAACTCAGCCTGGAACCAAAGAATCAGACTTCGCCTCAAAATTTACTGCGCAAGAGTTCAGGCCGCGGATCTCCAAAGAAACTCAGCCTGGAAACAAAGAATCAGACTTCGCCTCAAAATTCACTGCGCAAGGGTTCAGCCCGCGAATCTCCAAAGAAAGGGAGCCTGGAACCAAAAAATCAGCCTTCGGCTCAAAATTTATTACGCAAGAGTTCAGCCCGCAAATCTCAATAATCTCACCATAATAATTACAAGTCTCAATAATCTCACCATAAATTACAAGTCTCACTAATCTCTCCATAATAATTACAAGTATGTAACTCCTGCCCTATTCGGTGGGGATCCTCCAAGAAATCAACATTCCAAATCAAGTCAGTGAAAAATCAGAGAACAAAAATAAAGATACAATAAATAACAACATTAAATGATAGACAACTGGCTTAAAAATAAATTTTAAAGCAGTTGTCACCAATTTGCAATTATTGTACAATTTTTACAAAATTCTGAAAGTCTTTTTTGGACGAAAAGGAAGATTTTATGATTCAAATACCCAACTACGTGCAGGGTGACAGAAAGTGTGCAAATGGGTTTTGATTTGACAAAAATTCAAATTGTAAGGCGCGGTTTCCTGCTACAAAAAAAAACGGGGGAGTGGGGGTCGAAGTGGGAAAAAAAGAAAGGAGACGACGGGGGACAACCCATGCGGCGTTGTGGTTCAGATACTTGCACCCACATCCTAAAGATTCTCACTGCGCAGAAATGTGGGGAAACTCCAAATTTGGTTTTCGTGGTTTTGGCGTTTTGGTAAATCATTGGTTAGACCTAATCGTGTCCATTCAAAAACTTTTCCAAGGGTTGCGACTTTCAGCACTAATCGGAATTCTTTTTGATGCAGGGAACAATTTATTTAATACTTCAATACTCAATTCTCACAATAGTCAATAAATTTGTAGTCCTTTGCTGTGATTTTTTGCCGAATTGGGCGCGCTTTATTTTATTGTTTCGTTGTTTTTCCGCTAGTAATAACTTGCGATATAAGCATGTAACAAAATTTAATAAATTGAATAAATTGCTCCTAGTTCAAAAATCAAAAACAGAATAATAAATGGAATAAATTCATTGTGAATGGTGTGATTTGCGGACAAATTAACAGCAGAATTAATAAAAACAGCAAAAAAAAAAAAATTAATCAAGAATAATAAGGAGGTTGATCAAAAGAAAAGAAAAAACTAACCGATATAATAATAATTATTTGTTAAGGTTATGACAACCCCTGGAAACTGAACAAAAATTGGGTCAAATCCACCTTGTAAATCAAAAATGCAATTGACTACTCCTCCGCACAGGGTTGACGTACAAGA
>JAQIWD010000797.1:0-16880 GCA_034694825.1 Anurida granaria
TAGAGTGGATACGCCCGATAGTTCTAAAGTCATCCACCATACATTAATGCAGTAAACAAGTTACATCTCCTCGGCACGTGTAAATCTCGGATGAGTTCTCTGGACTATAATTGGCAATGAGTTGCGATGCGAGATGATCACATTCACTTCTTATTTTGCAAAGTTCCCCATTGGTACACACAAGAATTCGATCATGCGAATGGAGCATGCGAATTCTATTCTCATCGCAAACAAAAAGAAAAAAACAAAATTCACTGTCCTTCTGTTTTTTGCGCCCATGAATCCATGGTTTAAATTCCAAAGCATTCGTTTTAAATTTAGGCTTTATTTGCCAAGTTGTTTTTGAAAGGCAGCAGGAATCGAAGATGCGTTGGAAATGAAACAGGGAACAAAAAGGAATCCTGCTGAACCGGAGGCAAAATAAAGGAACAACGAATGAAAAATTAGATGTAAAAGATCTAACCTTTGCTCTTTTGGAGAAAGCCAAGTTCGATGGATCTTCTGGAGAAAAGCTATTTAATCTGTCTTCTTTCACAAGCGTGTAAGAGGTTATCCAGAGATGTTAACTAACAGGACTTATAAATTTAGCACTTATGCAAATGTTCATGCCTTGAGCTCATACAATTCTGGAACAATAGCTCTACCTCTCCTACGCTGAAAGCACGTCACTTTGAAAACACACTGCAACTATTTTAAGAATCTCATTAGTCATTAGAGATTTAAGTTTATTGAAGACGCTGTCAGTTAAAACTGAGAGGAATGATTGCAATTAACACTGGATTTGATTCTTTCTGTATTTCTAAACTTGTCAAAATCGGAACCGCAAGTGGAGGATCCCGTTGTGTACAACCACCAAAACAAATCCTAAACTAACCACACAGAAACACTACAACTTGTGTAATCAATCCCGTGTATTCAAGCACTGGAAGTATAAAGCGTCAAGCGTACGTAAGGTCGAAAATTTCTGCACTGCTTGCAAATCCACAACGCTTCTCGTAAACAAAAACAATTCCGACAACCCGAAACCTTTAAATATCTTTTAGTCAAAAATGGACTCTGAATGGTAGGTAGACTAAAAGTGCAAACACATCGATCAGAGCTCTTTATCACGCACTGGTGCCAAAATCCTAAGTAAACAACATCCATTTGCTAACAACATCCACATCCAGCTTAAAGGACATAAGTGTATGCAAAGTACTAAGTCATCCTCTTGGTGGTCCTGTTGAAACGTCGTTAGCATAGGGAAATGAATGGGCGAGGGGGACAGGACATTGACTTTTGGCTATTAGTGTAAGTGGTCTAACAATCAGACTTTCATGAAAATAGACTCGAATCGGTCATTGCTTTCTCACGCATCACAAAGCCTTTTAAGAGCACCTGTTCTAGCTTGATTACTGAGCTGGTGCGAAATAAAACTGTTTTAGCAAAATCTTTTTGTATGGTCAACATTTTACCTGGAACTGGAAAAAATGGCAATTCAATAAAAGTTATTAAGTGTCCTCGGCACTTTTGTGTCCAGGACATGAAGGAAGGCTACCTGAAGAAAAGGCAGTGGAAATGGCTTAATTACCACTTTCTCGGATCATTGCCTTCCTGACACTGGAACGCTGGAAGAGGCAAGTTAACGTCTTGCGCCCATTAAGCTCCATTAAATCGTAACGATAGTTATTTAGGAGCACATTAGGCGGCGAGTCTCCTTGCCTTCTATTGTCATTACACTTTCCCTACCTTCACTTAATAACTAGTCCTTTCACGGACTTCGGCACGTGGAGTGTGGAGTCAAGTAAATTGGATAAGAGGCTCTTAGGGGCAGTGGAATATTACGGGATACAACTTGAATGATCAATTTAAGAGGGGTAGGCAATTAAGGCCAATTCTTAATCCACATGCTTCCTACTGAACTACTTTACTAGGAACAGAAAGTAACGAATGAAGGTATCCGTGTGACGCTTGTCTACTGAAATCCCACGCATAAGAGACAGTGAACTTGAATCCTTTCATCCCCAAGTAGGAGTAAGTAATGATGAATACCAAGGTTACGTCTTTGTTCGTGTTAGGAATGGTACCGTAAATCGCAGGATTAGTTTTACGGAATAGGAAAATACATCCGTATTGTCCATATAACAAGTTGGATGCTCACACTTTCAAGGAAAAGGGTTAAACTATTTTCGTGTTTCAAGGGCATCCTTATGCCATTGAATCACTGTTGCTTTTACTTTAGGTTTGGAGGAAATAAACTCTGGACCTTCAGTTCAAAATGACCTGGAAGGTCACACCGGTATTCATGTTGGATGTCCAAAAATAAGAGTAAAGATACACTAAATAGGCTTAAAAAGTGTACAAGTTAAATTAATACAAAATTCCAAAAGTTGTGCCACTGCTTCGCTTCTTTTACGTTTGTAACGATTGGATCAATGCTGGTCAAAGTTCAAATACCCAGGAAATCAATTTAACGAGTAAAAGTCACCACCTTAGAAAGTTCAGTAATTTAAATTTTAAATGTAGACAACAACGGTTTCAGTTAAAACGCCAAGCGGTGAGATTATAATCAGAGATATCAGGTCGTGATGCTTGGCGAAAGTTAACTAGGTTCAAAAGGTCAATAATTTGAAAGCGTGCCGACTTTTTGATTTAATTTTGCAGAAAATAAGCAAAACTCGTTTGATTCAGCAGCAAAATGCAGCAATAACAAACCACTCCCACTCCTAACACGACACAATAAAGTAATTCAATGAAGCATTTTCCATATTTTCCGGAAATAGCAAATTCATTGCAAAATGTTGTAATGGTTGACGTTTTTGCAAAATGGATGTACTGCTGATGTCATTCATCGAATTTGCAAGGCTTACATACTTTCCATCCAGTCGACCTACCCTTATGTCGCTCAACAATGCACTTAATTAATCAGTCGCAAAACTAAGTTCCTGACGTTGAGATGACGCAAACAAATGCAATCATTACATCTGTAAATTGGATTTTAATGAGAAAACCAAGTGAAGCAATTAAAACGAACAATCGGACATTCCAGCCACGACGCTTTAATGTCTAAAGTTATCCTCAAGCCCAAGCTCAAGCATTTTCCGTTTTCATTTTCTGATTGCGGTTTTCCCTGCTCCCAATTAATATTACAATTCCGCCCACCACACTGGCACAAAATACAATGGGAGGTCAATTGGAAGTGGCAGCGGTAACCGGGTAGCAGCGTCAGCGTCAAGTATTTTTTCGAGTATCTCGATGTGAATGGAACCCACGTGACTCATAGCACGAAAGAACTGAATTCGGAACTCGGATATACCATTTACCTACCTTACCTACTGGGGAGGAAAAGGAAAGAGAAAGTAGGTCACTGAGTTGACTCACTTAAATTCCAGGTCAACCTTCCTCCAGAGTGTCCTCCGTCTATCAACATCAGAACTTCACCAGTTCCTTCATCAAATGTTACACAGTCAGTGGAGAATGTGGAACATGGAAATGTCAACTGGAGAGGTCCAACTTTTGGTAATTGTTACTTAACATTTAGAAAAGGTGATTGGCACACGGTCACGGTACAACAGAATGGCAGCTGAATCTTTTCATGGGAATTGGAAGGTAAGCCCAGCAGTTACATTCCGACTTAATTCTAATGGCATTGCAGAGTTAAATGTTGAGAATGTTTTCTTTTTGATTTGCAGATTGTGGGATACATCAACGTTACAAATTCCAGGAGCACATCCCCGGAGAAAATTGAAGGGTACGTTGCTCGAAATTGCTTGTCAGTTTTAAAAGAATAGTTAAACAGTTAAACAAGTTACCTAATTAATGTCATCCATGTTTGTTTTGCAGAGCAATTTTCACCCTGCAAGAAAATGGCGAGATTCGGTGGGATCTGGGACCGAAAGTGGACTCTTCATTTCCATTATTCCAGTGCGACTGTTACGAAGTTGTGTATCCGTTCGTCGGTGCTTCGATCCAGATGGGTGCTGTTTCCGGTCACATGTTTGAATTCATGGTCGAGTGTCCAGTACCTCGGGACATGATGCTCCTGACTTTCCAAGGGTGGTGTGTCCTCCAGTGTCAACACGTCCTCCCACTCCGCCCGCTGGTGGATTTCCCATTTTCATTTCTTCAAGCGCTTACCGAAGGTTATTTCGCTGATTTGGAACTTGGAAATGGAATCGTTCGAGTCTCTTCTCCTGATTGGTGCCTAAATTCATCAGTTCCTTATGTATTCGGAGAAAAAGAGGTAACATAACAACTGTGCTGTGGAAAGTTCTAACCCGAATTTTTCAAACATTAACCTGTATTTCTGAAACACTTTTCTCTTATCCAACAGTACAAAATTCATTCAGTGGTGATGGAGTTGAGCAAGGGAAACCCAATTGAACTGACGGGATTACCTCGCGATGTTCTTGAAGTCATTCTCTACTACTTGTATTCTCAAAGTCTCCCTTCGGATTTGACCACTGAGGTCGCTAGTCGCTGCATTGACCTCACACCTTCATTCCTCCCAGATGAATTTCCAGAGATGTGTCGAGAATTCATTCATCGGACTTGCCTCAAGCATAGTGAGTCCACTCTATATAGTATTCTAACAAGGCACCTTGTAACTCGTCTTGTGTAATTTCAGAAATCATAAAACTGGTCAACGAAGTCCATACTTCTGCGGAAGCCATGGCCGCCGCCTTCCATGGCCACTTTGTGACAATCCCTTCAAGATTCTGTTCAGTCATCAAGCTCGCACTCCAGCATGCCTCCGTCGCTTTCATAAAGCTAGTTGAACTCTGCGTCCTTTACGGCGAGGAAGCACCGACGCTGAAGCGGAACGAGCGATTGGAAATCCTACGCTACGCCAAGTCCCGCCTCCCAATTCTCCTCACCCAATTTGTCATCATGCTCCGGACCATCAAGAGTGACTTTTCGGCAGTAAAGCCCAGTGAGCGGAATGACATTGCTGCCCACATTGCTCCTGAAATTGAAATTCTGCTCCAGCTGCTGGCGAATTTAATGAAGGAGGCTCGGGATGCCTGTAATGATATCTGCTCCGTTTCAGTAGCTGGTGGAAGTCATCCATGCTACGGTTTTAGATTCTGGGAAGGTGATACTGGACCAGTTTCACACAATCGCCGGAATGAGAACCCAAGTGAGCCTGGTTACGAGACCCTCACCGAGTCACTCTTTGGAATTTTCAGGGAACGGGAAGTTCTCAAGTTCTTTATTCTGCAGAAGCAAATTGCAAATTTCTATTTGTACATTGCACAACGGAAGTAAGTTCTTACCCTTTAATAATATTCCTAACGAACCTTACAAATTTTCTTGCTTTTACCTTCTCTCATCCTGTGGTTGTGCCACCAACATTACAATCTACCTTAGGGAAAACTTTGAAGATATGAACTTTGCGGTGAAAGTTCGTTGCGTGGCACGGAACCTTGAACAACTTTTAGAAGAGCTTCCTGTCTTTCTCCTTCGCCTGGAAGAAGTCATGATTGCATTCGACGACAGATTTCAATGGAAGGACTTTAAATTTTGTCTCCAGCTCGCAATTTCACAAGTGGTGAATTGATTTGAATTGAAATTGATTCGATTTATTTAAGTTACCTACAAATTTCAACGAAGAATTGATTTAAATGTTTCCCTAATTTTCCCTAGTGTCAAACCGTGCATCACTTACGAAAAGAGAAGACGAGGCTTCATCAATTTTTCACGAGTCTCTCCGATTTGGTCCAGATGGCAGAGTTCGAGCAGAGCCTAATTAACTTGAAACTCCTGGATGCTCACCGTGCGGAGCCCGAGTATTCGGAACCAGAGAAAGGAACTGCTTCAGCTCCAGCGCAGACAGCGTCTAGCAAGGATCCACTTCCGGAAAAACCACCAACCAGTTACCAGAACTCTTTTGAATCCTACAAGAAATTCAAACAGGCTTTTGCAGCCGAAAGCACGGCTCTGGACGTGGACGATGTAAGTTTTTCGAACTTGGATTTACATTTGGAAATTCTAAAATCCGACTTGGAAATAGCTGGAAATATTTCCCTGTTTTGTAGCTCAACCTAGGCGACAACATTTGTACGCCCAAGAAAGCAAAAGAGAACATACTTGCGCTCAACGCTGCAAGTCTGTTCAAATCAACCCAGTTCTCAGATATGGTCTTTGAAATTGTACAAGGTGAGCTGAATTTAATCCAATCCCATGACCAATTTAGAAATTAGAAATTTGCTTTGATTCTGACGGCGAATTTGTGATTAGATGACGAACGAATGGAAATTCCTTGCCATCGAGTCATCGTTTCTGCACGCTGCGATTGGTTCCGTCGTGCTTTGTTGTCGGGAATGAAGGAGTCGATTATGAAGTAACTTGTTTGCAAAATGGAATTTCTCCGTAACATTCATTTTTTTTAAGAAATTGTTCAATTCCAGGCGAATTATCATCCAAGACGCTTCTCCCCAAGTTTTCGAACTCTTTCTGGAATTTATTTATACGGGTCAACTCGGGGATTTTGAAACCAAATCACTGGAGACGCTGGCTGACCTCATCGCCCTTGCTGACAAGTAAAAGCTCATACGCATAAACATGGCGCATAATTTGGTGTTCCCGTTACTCATTTTGGAATTGAATTAGGTACGAAGTGGAGTCACTGAAGGTCACTTGCGAGCAGGGATTAATCCTTAGTCATCTGGACGAGAATTCGGTCATTTATCTTCTGTCCATGGCAGACCAATTCAACGCTCGGACGCTTAGGGTAAGTCCCATCTACAGGGCTTCCCTGGAATTCCGATTCCAACTGAATGATGCTCTAATTCTAATTTCAGAGTTCTTGTATGGAATTTATTGCCCGAAATCCAGAAATTATGGCTAGAGAATTATTTGAAGAACTTAGTCCAGAACTGCAAATGGAAGTCTATGATATTACAATGTGGTCATCAAAACCAAAGTGAGTTCCAGAACCCACCCTCTGGAGGATTTTCAGTGTCTAATTTATATTCTTACTACTTGCAGGAAGACTTTTTCAAATCAGGAAGAAATGTTGACCTTTCCACGCTACATGCTTATGGCTGAGTCATCGAGTTCCTCGTCCGTGTCATCAAGAGCGTCTTCGCCTGCTAACGCCTAACCAACAGGCTCCGTGTCTCTAGTTTTTTTCTAGTCTCCTTTTTTTATAATCTCGCACTTATTATTGTCCATGTCGACGGGAAGCAAATCAATTTAACTTAATTGGTGCTTCTGAATTAGTTTTTCGTTTTGCCTTTTTTTACTCTACCCTTAATTTCTAACGTGGCCAGTGGGAGCGCCGTGAAAGTGAATCTGGTCACCCCAGATGAAAAGATGCTAACAATGTTGGTTTTCTATTTCCTTTAAATTCAATATTCTGTGCAATGTTAAATTATGTCTACTCTGCTGACGTTTGAAAATAATTACAAACAATATTGTATTAAAAGTAATGCAGATTGACAGTTATATTAATGCTTGAACCTGATCCCTAAATAATAATCATTAACCACTTCCATGTTCTTTCCACGGAGGTGTGGTTTTTTCTTTCAAAATTTTTTTTTTTGGGAAGAAGTTTAGTACTTTGGGATTTCACAATAATTCGACAACAGCAAAGAAGTTATGAAAGGAGTTTTTGGAATTAATTGGAGTAAATTCTCTAAGGGGAGAAAGTTGTAATCACAAAGTACTCACACACGCCACCAGTGTCTCCAATTTTATCATCAGTGATGATGGAACTTGTATCTCCTCCAAATCGAAACAAAATTCATTCAATCAAAGTGTCAAAATGAAGTTTTCTCATTACAAAATGCAATCAACCAGAAGTGTACCATTATCCGGACATTGTCATTTGACAAGGCGTCCGGGTTCTTTGGACGCTTTTCCATGTTCCTTTCTCTTCTTTATCTTCAAATTTAGGAAATTTGCTCATCTCCAGCGACTTCGGATCATTCTGCCCACACATCCAAGGAGGAAAAATGGGGAAATGTTCATTTTCACATCTAATATAAGATTCATTAGAGATCCGATCGATTCGATTAGAGAGAGGGAATTTACGCTTCCACGCCCTAATGCCACTTTCTCCAGGTGTCCTCGCTTTCTCCACTCCAGTCTTGACCTGGAGAAATCAAGTGACGCTTGATAGCACCAAGTGAGAAGTGACGGTTGCTTCCTTTGAGTAAGCCACAACGCCACCCACATGAAATTTTTTGATTTCTCAAATTAACAATGAAGTTTGTCTCCATAGTTCACCCTGAATCCGTAGTAGTTTTTCCTTAAAAACCAGTGCAAGTTGAAATTCATGCAGAAAAACTAAAACTGGCGACTAAGGAAGAAGCCATTTCCATAAATGAAGCCATTAATTGAAAAAAAGGAAATGAGTTCATGTGGAAAGGTACTGGATCCTGACCTTTTAAGTTTCTTTCATGTTGAAGTGTTTTTCAAGAATTCCAATTCCGCCAGAATTACATGATGCCACTTGAGGCGGAAGGACGAGAGACACTTTCTCCTAATTTAGACCGGGGATGGGCTTTACTCTCGAGAACAGCGCATCCCGCTATCTTATTCATCTCAGCAGCCTTTTCCCTAAGTACACAACTACCCATTGTCTATTTTTTCGGTATCTTTCTTCGCCTTGTTGAAAAATAGGAAACGACGCAGAGAAAGTTCCGAATTGGCCCAAGCCAATGCAGAACCAGCAAAAGAAGTTCCAGTATTATGGAGCCGGGAATTTGATGCTGGGGAAACATAAGTCCACCTACTGCTTTCACCAGTTGGGCTCAACTTTCTCCTCGAGAGACACCCACTACTATTCGTTCCTTCTTCCTCTTTTACATTCAGACCTACCGTCCATCCCACTTGGTCCTTTTGCATAATTCAATTCCTCAATTCAACAAGACGTAAAATCCATACAAACATATTTTCCCATCAATCCTCAATTTCGACAGCGAACCTTTCACCACCCAATCGGACGGAGGCAGGGAGTGAGAAGTGGCAGCGTCTTCTGCAGCACGCGATATTATTCTGGAGAAACTGATTGGAAAGTTAAATATTTTCTTGGCCTTCTAACACCCCATTGCGCTTGCGAGTTAAGGACTGATTGAGCGAAAGGGAAATTATTCAATCCAAGTCAGCTGCTGCTGCTGCTGCTGCTGGGAGAAAGTCTTTCGGTGAAAGCCAAGCTCCGTTTCATGTTTGAAATCAAGCACCTCATCAACACTTTCTACAAAACTGCGTTGGCGGATCTACCACTCCCCTTCAGCTGGGGATTTTAAGGATTTTCATTTCAGTAAAGTCCGCACTGGAGACAAGACTCGACAATTAATCCTCATCAAGACTTGTTGGATTCCAAGTTTTCTGGAAAGTGTCAAGAAAAGGAACAACTTCTGGAAAAGTTTTTAACTTTCTAATCAAATCAGCAAAAGTTTGCCCTGAAAGACGTTAATGTAAGGAAGGAGAAAGTTAAAATTAAGGGACAGCATAGGGAGTAAGAAAACTGTAACACCCTACTTCTAGTTTTCGAAATTTGAAAAACAGCAGGAGGCTTGGAATGGAGAAAGAAGAACAGAATCCGGCACCGGTATTGGATCAAAGTGAAACCAAATTAGCACAACAACCACCACCACAAACGGATGACCCCGCAGGAAGTCAGCCTTCATCAAAACCCGTTGGGAATGTGCCCAGAAAGCCCCAAAAAGTCAGAAGCGTGTCAGCAATCAAACCAAAATTACCGAGTCTCCATGAGTCTTGTCGGGAAGGTGAGGATGCGCCAAGTGGACACAAGGCCCAAGAGACGCTTCCGTGTCCACAATGTCTTGCTGAATCGGAGGGAGACACTTCTGAAGGAGAAAATAAATCAAGTGGGAGGTCTTATTTTGGGGTCAAGAGCTATTTACACCAATTCTATGAAAATCGAGGGGAGTGCACTCCGGGTGGTGGCGTAAGTTCACCAGAATAATAATAATTGTAAAACGAACTCAGTAGTACAAAACGACCCACCATTGAATCCAAATCTTTCTATACCAAACAGTACTTAGATGGGAAAAGTTTTATTTTATTGGATAATACTTAAAAGGCCTCTGGGCGTGCCGAATCCGAGGCCTGTCTACTAAAACGCAATAATTCATTAGCAAAAACGCAAATATTCAATTTACGAGTTCATCACGAAGCGCTAACACCGTGGCACGTTTCCAGTTAATTACATCTAGAAGCTAAAATTAATTAAACACGGTCACGATTATCCCGATGCCGTGCTAACATTATAACAAAATTGGACAGAAACACGAATTTTAGAACAGTTCTAAAAATTCATAGTTTAGGTTAGGTTAGGTTAATCTTTGAAACTTGGTTCATTCGGATGGAAATCCCGAAAGCTGATTTACTTTCAATTTTGAATGGAACGAAAGAAAGAAGGCTATTTTCAGCCTTCATTTCGTGAATTTCATTCAGATGAAGAAGATACCTTTCAAGTTTCGATTTCATTAAGAAAAGGAGTGTGGGTTTTGATAGATTATGAAAGTTTTTGTAGGAAATGTATGTGGGTGGACACGGTCTGATTCCTTTTCCTTCCATAAACCGACTTTTCCGCTCCACACTCCTAACTTTCACTTCTTCCAACCAACCTACATTTACTTTTCTCCTATCGCTCGTTCACCCTAGAAGCGTCTCTACCAGTACACGACTTTCCATCCATAGGAAGAGAAGGAAAAGTTGGCTGCGGAAGATGCTGGAAAATCGATAAGGGAAACATTCTGCCAAATCCAGCAGGGTTCGCTTGGTTTCAGGAAGTGGGAAAAGGAAATTCATGTTCCAATCTGTTGCTGTGTCCTGTCCACTGGGTAAAAACCGGAAAAGAAGATCCAAAATACTCAGATAAATAAGGCTCATCGTTCCACTTTTTCACGCGGAAATCTCCGGATGGAGATTAACCCCGATACGTTTGAAAGGGATCTTAGCAGGGCGTGGGTTTTGGCTTTTGGGAAATAGGCCAAATTGATTTCCCGGACTTTACTTTCCAGGAAGCCGGGGGATGCTCTGAATATAGCTCCACTGTTTCCAGTAAATTTAAGCCTCTCCATGGGTCTTCCGCATATGTTGCACGGCTCTTCTTTATCCTCTTGCTTTTAAATCTCTTTCTATGTGCCTTCCTTATTTGATTCATCAGTGGCAGACGAGTTTCAATTTCCTTTCGTTATAAAGGACGCAGAGGAGAATTAAAGGAAATGTTCACAGAAAGTGTCGCAATTCTTCCTACTTTCTGAAAATCTCTAATTAGATTTATGGAACTAATGGCAGGGAAGGTAAATACAGCAATTTAAAAGCAGTAGAAAACAAACATGTTTTCTACCTCCTAGTTTCTAGGAAACTAAAAGAAAGAAAGAAAACTTTATGCTTTCACTCTGACTTTCTCTCTGTTAATTGCTAATTTTTAATTGATTGGTGTATATTTATACTTCCACTGAATGTAAACAAGGTTTGGAACTTCATTAGAAGGATTTATTTCCTAAGTTTTGCTCCAATTACGTTAAACTGAAGCTGAGAGATGAAGGAACAGGAGTGCTCTGATTTGTGTTCACAAGGAAGTATCGACCTACTTTATAACTTTTTGCTTCAAGCCAGTAAAAATAGGTCACTTGGAACGAGTGATGGAGGTAATTGAAATAAGTGGACCACTTTTGACATTTCTCCTCTCGCCGGGAGCATTTTTGCGCTTTTCCAAACTACTTTCCTAGCGTACTTTCATTTTGCTAAAAGTATTAAAAGGAACTTTGGCAAATTAACTTGTCAAGTTATAGTTTTTAATCAAGTTTTGTCATGCTGGGTCTCTAATTAAAATTTCCTTGATTATATTTTCAGGAAGAGGACTACCACTATTTGATTCGACCTAAAGGACGGACCTGTGGCGCAGTCCTGTTTAAAATCGGCCTCATTACGGGTGCTACTCTGTTCCTGCTAGGGGCAGTGGCCATTATTATTGGATACGCCATTCCAACCCAGGAGGAAGTCCGTGGACAGACAGATGAATTCAAAATTATGGATAGGAACGCAATGCAGTTTAATAGAAACTTGGACATGAGTAAATTAGCTGGATTGACCATGTTCTGTTCCGGTGGGATCGTCCTCGTCATCTCCCTCCTGGCACCCACTTTCACTTCTTCCTATTGGGATGAGGATCTCGCACCGGAAGCATTTCGATTACCAATCAATTTGTCACCAATCCCGGAAGATGAGCCCAGGAGTCCTATTCCAGCGACAGAAAAGATTCAAGGGGTTCAACCTACTTGGACACGGAATGAATAGGAAGCTAAATAACCACACTTGAATCTCATTATTCTCAACCTTTTTAGGTTCAGCTTTATTTTTCCCTTTACATTCAACTGTGAAATTGTGATGATCATAAAAACAAGTTGACTCCTGGAACTCTTTGGAACATTAATCCAGTTTCTTACTAACTATCGTTGTAGCTTTACTTTCTAAATGTACTTTGTAGTCTGTGAAATGTGAATTGTGAGTAGCAAGTTGTAAAGTAGTGATAAAGTAGGGGCATTATTTGCGAAATAAAAACAACAAAAAGTTTTGGGATTACGTGGAATTGCAATCAAGGTCGTGGGGTAGGGGATGACAATAAACTTTAACTACTTAACTCGATTAACATTGCCAAATGCATCTGTTAATTGACTTGGTCCTTCCATGTGCACAAAATTTGAGCAAGGGAGAAAGTTTGCTTTCTCCAGTCTTGTCCAACCACACACGTCTTTCTGTTATTCACAAACTTTACCGGTAAATAAAGTACCGTTTGGCTCAGCTGGCGTTGCTCATTTCTCTTTCAGGAAAAACGTCTATAAATTCCACAATATAAAAACTCATCCAAAATCAATTAAATTGATTAATTGATAATTAATAACGAAACATTTCACATTACATTCCAATGTGGATGCCCAAGTATGTAGGTGGCGGTGCGGAAACAGGTTGAGATTTGATGAATTTTTCTCGGACTGAGGTCACGTGTCGGCGTGGCGTGACATCATCCTTCATTTCATTCATTCAAGTTTCTCTCACTGATTTCGTTAAATTATTCATTCTCATTTTTGATTAATTTCCAGGGTTTTTAGCAAGTGATTAATTGATTACTCGGTAGTCTAACAAAAGTGGTCGACATGAGTGCGAGTAAGCACTCGCCGACTTCGACAAGCATTCAATGGTCCAACGGTATCAGGAAATGTAATCAAAGTGGTGCAAGTATTCATGGTGGCTTTTGTTTCCCCGCACCCGCTAGGGATTTCCAGAAACATTGCGCAGCCTCGACCCGAGGGCACCCAGGGCTGTGGGCTTACACCTCCCACAACTCCATTGTTGTGGTAAAGTCAGCAGACTTGCCGAGGTAAGCCTTTTCCAAGACCAAAATCGTTAAATACATTTAAAGCAACAACCAGCATGTATTTTACTTGTAGTGTTACGCATTCATATTAATTCTGTGAATGTTTGTTTTTAGGATTTGGCCACTGTTTACTATGTTGGATGGCTCTGGATGGGACAATTACACGAGTGTGAGTTTCTGCCAGGCTGTGCCTGAGAAGTGGCCGATACAAGATTCGCCGCTTGTGGGAGCTTCGAAAGGAGGACTGGTCCGAATCTTCAACATCGAAAACAAAGCAACAGTCAAGTTTCACACTTGTCATATCGTAAGTTTCTTGCTCTTCTGTACCATGTGATGGTATACTTCCTAATTACACTTTATAAGTTTGGTTTTCGCTTGCTTTTTAGGAACATCGGGCGATTGCGGAATGGTCTCCCCGGAACTCGAGGGTGATTTATGCGACTGATGACGCTGGGCAGCTTAGCATTTGGGACGTTATGGAGAATTCCTGCGTTCTCTTGTCCTTTGGAAATCTGAAAACTACATGTATGGCCGTGAGTCCTCATGAAGATGATCTTGTTGTGCTCGGTGATAAAGACGGTTCTGTCAGGATTCTGAATACAACGGGTGAGTTGGGATTTCCGCAAGTTATTAGAGAAGCTTTGAAGACAAAGTCTTTGTTTTGTTTACCAGGTACTGGTTCCGTTCTTCACACTTTGAAGTCGCCGTTTGAAATCTATGCCATTGCTTGGAAGCCCACTGGAAAATGGGCATATGTCACAAAACTGCGAAAGCATATTGAACCGTTTTTGGCCACATCCTACACATCGTTTAAGCCACCTTCCGTAAAAGTCTGCGATCGTGAAGGCAAAGACATCATCACATTGTCTCAAGTATCTGATGACGCAGAGCGGAAAATGATGATGCGCAGCATTCCTTCCATTTGGGTCCACCTGCCGTCGGATACTGAAGGATCAGAAGTACAACTGGCCATGATGTCTGTCTCCCAGGATGGGAAAATTCTCTCTTGGAATGAGCTAGACACTCTTCCGGTGACTATACATGACCTCAACCACAATCGGGAGGTCTTTGCTCTGATCCAGTCAGGAGACATCCTATGGTCATTCTCTGTCGAACCATACATTATTGGTTGGAACTTGCGATTGTCCAAAGTGGAGGCGATCATCCCGACTTATGCAGGGATCTGCTCAATTTCTGTCAGCACCATTGAGAGTACTTGTTTTGCAATCGGTGGGGTGGATTCTTACATTCGTGTTATCAAAGTGGATCCGGAATATCCGAATGGAAAGATTCCAGAGATGCCACTCATTCCCACTCGTTTGCGAGGGAAAGTTACTGCTGTAAGGAAACTTTTACTCATCCTTGCAACCTAAAAACCGTTCTATTCAAGGATGAATGAATGCTTATGACTTCTCTTAGGTTGCTTGGCATCCGTCGTTGGACAAAATCGGACTTGGAACAGATGCCGGAGTTTTGGGCGTTTTTGACATAAAAAATGAAAGTCGTTTCGTTATGGAGTTTAGCAAGAGCATCAGAGGGACGATCTATACCGTGGATTGGGGTCCTCGATGCTATCCGCCTGGTAAGTGGTAACTCCAATTCTGTAGTGAACCTCCTAGGTCTGAAATAACTGGAAGTTTACTTTATATCATCAGACTTTCAGTCCAAGGAAAGGCTGTTGAAACCGGATGAAATTCCCGACAAAAAGGAGGAATCCCTTTGGTTGTTCGCCTGTGGAAGTGGTTCGGCATTTTGTATTCACCCCGGACGGAGGGACAATGGTAACGCTTCAAACCACTTCGTCTTCCCGTAAATCTGATCATTTAATTTTTGTTTCAAGCGCTCATAAATATTCAGCGTATCATTTCAACCACCAATGACCGGGAATACGGGAGGGTGGGCTCCGTAGTTGCAGACATCAAATGGTCTCCCGACCTCTTGTATTTGGCTGCAGGATACACTGATGGGTACGTTTTATTTTAAATTGAACAACTCCATGAACTAATTCCTTGAGAGCTTTGAATTTTTTTTAGAAAAATCGAGATTTACGTGGCACCTCACTTAAAGCTTCGCTGTTGGATCAAGTGCCACTCTAGCGCCATTCAGTACCTCTCCTGGCGCTCTCTCGACTTTGTCAATGAAGGTGGGAAGGACAAGTTCTTCGTGTCAGCTGCTAATGATGGAACTGCTAAGGTCTACAACCTGGCAGGTTTGTATGACCCAGCCTTTCTCAATCAGGAGGCAACTGTTCTCGAGTTCATCAGCAGTTATCTCATTCTGAATGGACACCGTGGCCTGCGGGTTATTCAGGCAGTCTGGAGTCCGCACAATGACAACCACATCCTTACCATATCCTATGATCGGACGGCCATTGTAAGTCCATCGAACGGACATGTGTAAAATGTTTCTCTGTATTAATTGACTTGTATTTTTTTCAATTGCATTCCTTCCAGATTTGGGATTTGAAGGACAAAAGTAAAATCGCTCGCTATATGGGACATGACCATCGTTTGGTTGCGTGTGCTTTCCATCCCACGAATCCCTACGTTGTTCTCACTTGCAGTGACGAGATGGTGGTAGATTCCTGTTTCCACATGTGGGATTATCGTCAACACCCCGAAGTTGAAGATTACCAGCAGCAGTTGGGTATTCTGACAAAATTTCTTGAAGAAATCTGTTTCATTGAATATCGATTCAAATGTTTTGTTTTAATTGTAAACAGCCTTAGAGTCCATGGCTGGATCAAAAGTGGAATGCGTCAAGGCCCTTGCTGCCCCTATGCCAAAACTTATGTTCCGCCCAGGATTTGAAGATGCTGCTGTGGGAATGGATAAGAAAGAGAAGCGTCCGGTGCGACAAGATGCAGAGGCCAGGCTCATGTCGAAGATTCGTGACCGGATGACCCTTCTCCCGCTTACGGGTCACCAGAAGGTCCAGAATACGCTCCTCCAAACTGTCATGCACATCATCGACGGAGTTCCGCTCCCTGATCCCTCCACGTTCACAGACTTTGAGCGGGAACAAATTGAGGGAGAAATCAAAATTCCAAAGTTACTGTCAAAGGTTGATGCCTTGGTTGACCAAATGGAAGCGAAGAGTGTGAGCGGTGACCTTGACAGCCTTCCAAAAGGTTTTGATCTATTACTTTACGGATCCCGCAAAGACGTGGAGGAGCTTCTACGAATTGAAAGTATGTAATCGTGTACCATTTTGTTGTTTTTTTTTCGCTACGAACTACTAACGAATTATGGTAATGAACTTTTGTGTGTTTCATTTCCCAGTGGAAAATCACGTCAAACATGAAGACTGGACTTCCGTCACGCTCCTCTTGGGAAGTGTCCCAAACCCCAAGCCGTACATTGAGAAGATCGTCGCTGCGGGGCAGATTAATCAAACGGTGGTACTTTTTTCAAAGATGTGCTCTTGGAAATTTTATATGCAGATGTCTGAGCGCTACGCAGCACATTTGGTTCAAACTGGGAAAGTGGCGGAAGGCATTTCATACTACTGGGATGTTTTGGAGGACTTTCACATGGCTTACAAC
>JAQIWD010000798.1:0-16879 GCA_034694825.1 Anurida granaria
CCTACTACTCAATTCATCTCCACTATGTCCATTTCTTATCTGTCCGTGGGTTCTACTCAGTTGCTACTGATTTTTAACCACGGACAGCTTCGCTGATTGGGGTTTATGGGATTGCCATGTCTGTCTGTCTGTCCGAGGCAGACATTTCAACACGTTTTTGAAAGATGAAGCAAGCTAGAATGGTAATTTACAGGCGACTGAGCGTCTCGGCAAGTCTACCTTGAAAATTTTAAGATTTCAAGCAAATTAGAAGCAACGAGGGTTAGTGTTATGGAGCGTCTTAGCAAAACTGGTCAAAATGTGCATCTCAAAATCTAACTCAAAATGGGCGTGTTAACAAAACTGGTCAATATGTGCATTGAAAAATTTACTCTCAAATTCATTCAAATAGTACATCCTAAAATTCATTCGAATTAGCTTTTTCTCAAACTTGTGTTAAGCTATGCACTTTAAAAGTCATTCACAATTCAATACCTGTTGCCATGGAAACTATGCGTCAAATTGGTATCTTAGCACTAATTAAATTTTTTGATTAAATTGATAATTATCATTTCAATTCCTGTTGCCATGGCAACCATTCGTCAAATTGGCCTCTTAGCACTAATTAAATTGCGTGATCATATTTATCATTTCAATTCCTGTTGCCATGGCAACCATGCGTCAAATTGGCCTCTTAGCACTAATTAAATTGTGAGACCATAATTATCGTTCTCATCTCTCCTATCTCCCTGATCCTACTATTCAATTCATTTCCACTCATCTATTCAGTCACCGCCTGTCCGTGGTTTTCTGCGCAGTTGCTACTGATTTTTATAGTTCGTTTGTCATCCTTAGTCCATGAAAACTCTCCTACGCCTCTGAGGCGAAGGAGGGTTTCCATGGACTAAGGATGACAAACGAACTTTAATGTATCCTACTAATTTAGTTTGAATTTTTGCAAAATTGAATTTTAAACTGATGAATCGAGCTTAGAAAGTATTCGAATCCGTCTAGGCGTGCCAGAGATTCGTTTCGTTGCCAAGTTGGAACGGAAACCAGCGGAAAATGGAGATCCGAAACCGAACGAGCAACATTCGGATAATTTCGGAATCTCTCGCTAACAAGCCAAATCCGAATCCGAATCTGACTCGGAGCTCTACCTGTAAAAAATAGTCACCACAACAGGTTGCAATATCAAGTTGGTCGGAATCTTCAGTTAGTAATTTCATTCAAACTTGCAAATGTTTTCAAAGCACAGAACGCTGGAGACGTTTTCTTCAAATCCACCTACCGTTCTGCTTCCAAAACGAAAGTTAGAAACGGTGGGAACGGAACAAGCTTTCCGGTGTTCTATACCCAATTGAAGACGGACAAAAGTCCTTCCCGTTTCTGGAAACAATATTTGACAAGCTTTTTTGGCATGTTAAACTCTTTGGCGGATTTGTTTTGCTGAAGAAACATGTACTATCTCCGGGCCAGAGTGACGCAAGTGCGCAGTGGGAAGGGAAAGTTTTCCTTTCACTCATCCTTTCTTCCAAGCCTGGTTGTAAAGAGAGTGGCCAATATCCTTTCTGCAGTAGTAATGGGAAGAAATCTAGAAATCTGAGCAATGCAATTCTTTGTGGTAAAACGTTAGGAGTTCTCCTGCTGCAGCAGAGCCAAGCTCACCTCCAATCTTGGCGTGCTTTTAGATTCCAAAAGTCTAAAAACAGGAGACCTCTTCTACTGTTTCTTCGTCTTTCTCCTAACCCCATCAATCTAAAAGTGAAAGGAAATTCCCAGGCACTATTGCCTCCACAAATCCAAATCAATTGCGGATATATTTCGGGAAAGCACTCCTGCGGTCAGGTCAACCCATCCTGAAAAGCATCCAGGGAAGGTCAGGAAGGCGTGGACCAAGAGTCTCCAAACATATGGACGCCTCCCAAGTTTTTGACCCTTACAACTGACAATAGTGGAATGTGAGACTTTCTCGGCTGCCGTGATGGAGCAGGAAAGAGAAAGTGGGGACATGTCAACCCCTTCCCACGATAACATTCCGAATCATTCGACATTTCCCATATCTTTCCTCGTCAGAAATCAACGTTCTTCTCAACGAAATTTCATCCTGACGTCCACAGTCGTCGCGGATATTTGAAATTTGAAACAAAATACTCCTCGCAGATGTACCACATAATTTTCTACGTTATAATTTCCTGCGTCCTAATGCTCAAGTACAACTCACTCGGAGTGTAAGTTGACCTTTAACTTCTTCTAATCACTTTCAACCATTTTCCCATTTAGCGGAATTTCAAATTTAACGCACATTTCAGAGCGGCGCATAATCCGCCGCCGCGTGGTCCGTTGTTTAAAATTCCTTTGAAAAGGAAAAGCGCAATATTTTAGAAACGGTAACCGAGCGGGCGTCCTTTCTTTTTTACTACCAAGCGATTTATGTCCCTAATCTCAATGAGAATCTTTGCTTAGGGTGGGGGTATGGGTGCGGTGACATGTGAGATGGATTGGAGCGACTTTTACTTCTACTTTCCCTCCCTTCTAATAAGTGGAACAGGATAACAATAAAAATTAATAATTGAGAAAAGACTTTTCCCACATGGAGCCTTAATTTGGAAACAGTAGTTTATGGGCTGAAACCATAGAATAATGATTTCACTGATTGGAAACTAAAACTGTAATCATCCAACACACTTTCCCCACCAATCAGAATTCAATATGAACTTACAGGCAGCTACGAGGCGGGGCCCAAATAGAGTGACAATTCGAATGAGATTAATTAGATCGACCGAGGACCTTATACATACGCATTCAGCACCAAACATTTATGTCAATTATCTTTGGTATTGTATAGCTGCCCCTTTAAATTTGCAATACCTTTCTCCCGGTGGGATGACCCATGACTCACAAATTTATTGTTCTCAGTCTTATATTTTGAGACATGGGATGATAAAGATGAGATCTCTCTAATGATTTAGGTTGTAGATTGTTTGTGGAGATTGTTGTGAGTAAAGGTCCTGGAGCCGAAGAATTTCTTCGATAGGAAAGACAAATAACGATGCGACAGGGATAATATTGCTGGAGAAAGAAAAAGTACCAGGAGTTTGATGGATAAAACAGAAACAACGGAATTGGTGGAAATAAAAGGAAATTGTTTTGGTTTTTGTTTTGGATAACAAGACGATAGAATGGAAGATAGAATGACTCTTTATTCAAAAGGGAATAAAGAAGGCACCAATCCAAGAGAAAGGTGCAGCTTAGGCTTTACTTTCCCCGTTTTACAGGTAGGGATTCTTCCTTTTCATCTCATGCATGAAATGAATCCTACCAAAGCTCCTCCACTTTGAGCAGGAATCAAATTTTTCCTTGAACAAATTTTAAAGTATAATTAAATTGTGTAAGGATGAGCATTGAATCAGGGTTTCGTCCTCTGGTTCAAACGAAAGACTTCCCTAACTTATACTATTCTTTGGAAAATTTCTGGTTCCTTTCGAAATGAAACTGGAGAAGATTTGTTGATAAAAAATATTTTGATATGATCCGACTGACTACTGGGAAGACACTTGGCAGAAGAGACGAGTCAGTTTCCTTGAGTGCGGTGAAAGTCTTTCACCACCGTCCACCGGGAAGAGAGAGGAAGCTGGAGCTGGTCCTGGAAACAAGTGAACAGGAAGGCAAAGGTCACGTCTACCCTGGCTTCCCTTCCAGTAAAAAAGAGGGAAAAATACCCTCAAAGATAGCAAATAATAAAATGTGGGAGCCACCTCATTCTTTGGACTGGAAACCCTGAAGGATCCGCCCGTACTAGACTGTATAATAAAATTTGGAAAACCAAGTTTTCTTTGGACTGAAGAGGCAGGCAGGGAGGCAAGGGAAGTCCAGGGCCGTAGTACCTACTTACTACTTTCTCCTTTCTATGTTGGCTCCTGGGAAAATCAATACGAGAGGAACTAGGAGTATAAGCAAAGTCTCTCCAGTGCGCAGTGTGTTTCCTTTAAGGCCCTAAGCGCCTTCCAGTCTTCCTTCCCCTCTACTACTTACTCCCTTTAAAATAGGACCACCACCAGTTCCTTGGAAATGTTTTCCCTGCCTCCGGAACTTGGAATTTTTGCAATAGCTGAAGGATGAAGAATTGCAAAGTCGCTCAATGCAGCGTCAAGCGGTGGCGGTGGGGGTGGAATGGAAAGTGGTCAGAGTTGTTTGTCAGAATTGCTTGCAAACAAACAACAAAATTCCCACTTTCCAGATCCTCACCTCACTTTTGAATCAAGTAGTCTTGAAATTTTTGGGAGAAACAATGGGATCGGGGAAGTGGGGGACGAAAAATCCTTCTTTTCCCAGGGATAATTTCCATTCTGAAGTTTATGAAAAGTGGCTGAAGAGATTCGTCGGCACTTGAGTCCCTCATCTCAAGTGCTATTCTGGGCCCTCCTTGATTTCCTCGTGCCAAAAACTTTCCAAATATTATTGAAGGAATATGGGAGTGAGCGGAAGTGCGTCAATTGGATGAGTGAGTCCCTGAGGGCCTTCTAATCCCGCGCGGATTAATCCCTTATCTATCTATCTCAACAGCCTCTCCAGCCCCCTTACGTTTGTTTCAGATAAAATGAATAACATCGGATCAGGGTAGCCAAAGGTGGCGATACTACATGGGAAAAAACTAGGAGCCAAAGGTCGTCGTCATCTGCTTGATTGGCGCTTATTTATGATTTCCAAAAGTGGAGAAATGACTGACAGATTTGGAGCTAAGGATCAGGATAGGTAAATTTTCCGGAGATCAAATGACGACAATCACGTCATGGATCGTCTTTGGAACCTCTCCTATTTCAATCTAAAAATGGCTTGGAAAATTTGAGGAGAAATTTCTAAACTTACTTTCTCCATTTCTTGTCATTCTTGCTGGAGATAAAGGCATCTGGGGGATGATGCCGGATACATGACGTTCACAGCATAAATCGTTATAAGCATTTTTATAATTCTTTCCTCACTCCAAAATCCCCATCTCCATCTTCATATCATAAAACATTCTTTTCAATTCTTCATAACTTAAACCTTTTTAAAGAAAATTTATCCTTTCCCCGTTCATTTTTGAAATGAAATCAAAGAGGAAGCCCATTAAAATTCTTTTTCTTCTCCTTCAGTTCTATTCAGGAGATGAAAATCCTATTTCATCGTCTTTATATATTTTTTTAATCCCTTGGGCGTTGTAGATAGGTGGACGCAACTTGACGGATCCGACAATACAACTATTTGATATAAAAAAAAAGTCGTGTAAATCCAGCATGCTAAGCTGCTGAAACGTATTTTTATGGTGCTAGAATCTAATACTTGTAGAACTGTTTAATATTCCCCAATTTATTGGTTTCCTATAAATTCTAGAAAAGAGATTCAGCTTATTTCATGTTTCTTCCCCATTTTTGAATTAATCATGCGCCTCCAAATTAATTTTGAAGGAAAGGGAGTGAAATGTTTGTGTGATTATTAGAAAACAATTTTCCCGACTGCGGTTCTTGGAAAGTGAATCTGCTAAAAGGGAAAAACCTTCTCTTCCAAAAGCCCAAGACGCCTTGAAAAAGGGAAAGAAAGGAAGAAGGAAGGTTTTTGGGGCGAGAGGCTGCTGATCTGATCACGTTCATATTCGCCACATAAAATGCCGACATGGAGATGGGCTTGTGATGACGCAAGTGCGCAGTTTCCCTTTCTCCCTGCTTTCTCCATCCCAGTTTCTTTTAGCCCTAGTGGTTCGTTCGTGGTGGAGCCTTCGGAGACCCTTTGATATTCAGAAAAGTAACACAAATCTCTCATGGCTGAGGATGAAGGCGAGGGAGAGAGCAACGAACGAGGACGCTCCTGGAGCCTGCCAGCAGCGTCAAGACGCACTTTGGCCAGAATCTCCATATGTCACCTTCTATCACTTGGTTATTCTCCGCAATTAAATTAAAACCCGTCCAAAGGAGACCTATCTGGAAAGATGAAACAATTTTGGACTTGGCTCCTTCCTCAGCGGCCTACTAATCTAAAATGTTCACTAGGACCCATTCTAGATCGCTTCCGAAAGACTCCGCCCCACATGTTAAATTGATTAAAATTTAGTTGGGCTACATCGAACTCCCATTTCCGAATCTCTTACTTTTGCCTTCTCCTTTTTCCGGGACGCAATTAACCAGGCGGAAAGGATCCAAAACCTCAGATGCATCTCTAGAGAATTGGACGCCAAAGGAATAATTAACTGCCTACAAAGTTCTTCTCTACCTCGGCCTGCTCTCTTGTTAACAAATCTCCGCATCTCGGAAATATAAAAGTAAACAAAAGACCACCATCACCCATGCCAGTTAAAGCCTGATGGGGAACTTTGATGGAGGGAAATTATTCAACCAGGAGCTCCTTTCCCAATTTCCATGTGAAATTTCCAATGAAAGTTGGGTATTGTTCGGATGACAAAAGGAATTTACACCACCTGTCTATTATGTTGTTCGTACTGGTGTAAAGCAAGTGGACTTGACTAATTCAATCAAACGTAAACGCTTGTTTCACTCCTAATCGGTACAAGGCAATTAAACCCTTGTCAAACGGGCATTAACAAAACTATCAAAACAATTCTAATTTGGGCATGAAATGAAAAAATGACGTTGCGTTTTCATAAAGTTTCTACTAAATGCATAAATACATAAATGCATAAATAAATACATAAATGCATAAATAAATACATAAAGTATACTGTAAAATAGAATCTGTAAAATATGCTTTAAAACTCATTGTGTAATTTATTTCAATATCTCACGTTTTTTTTAGATTTTGTTATATATTTTTGAAAATGATTGAAATGATCCTTTCACTTCCGCTTTTCCACTACTTTCACGCGACAAATTCTCCACTGCAAACCTTGTTGGATGCTTTTATTTCATGGTAAAAGAAAAAAAAAGTGGTAGGATAGCTAAAATTTCCATTGTTTTCTATTCTTGTTGAAAATCGTGGGAAAGGTAATTGATCCCTATCAGTCTTTGAGTAGTGCGTCTGCGGTTAGAAAGGAGAAAAGGGCAAAGGGTGCTAAGAGGAGCGGGTGCTATCAAAAGTCATTTGTCTTTTCCCTGTCCGTCGTCCTTTCCATGTCCCTGATTTGTTTAGTGAAAGTTTTTATTGATACGGGGAACAGTCACGGTGAAAACAATCATGTTTCAAGTGTTCCGAATTTCGCACGGTGTCCTAGGCCGCTAAGGTTGGGTTGAAACAGGATTCATGATTAGAACCCGAAAAGTAGTTTTTGAGGTCATGGACTATGGAAGTGAGCCCTGCCCGACACGCTAGGGCGGAATGAAACACCCCGAATTGCTTTTCATCTTTCTAATTTCACACTACTACGAACTGCCGTGTGCGGTGGGGTAAAGGAGGTCTCCGCTCTGGGGAAACCCATCCAAGAAACGGACTAGGGCATTGCAGGGGTCTCACCACCACTACCACGACTTTCCTTCTCAAGAGAAAGTATTTTATAAATTCTAGAGGGAAAAAAACTCCATTAAGAGAACAACAGGAGGAAAATTTAACCTTTCCAATAATAAAGTGAGCACGCTAGGCCCCATGCTGATAATAGTGATTTACAATATTTTTTTTAAGGGTGGCGTCCCAGCTATCTCAAGTACGGCCACCGAGTTCCCGATCCGTGAAAATTATATTAGTCCCACGCCTTACTACATTTCAAGCCTGGGGAGCGTGGGTTTTGTAAAGATTTTCATCTGGCAAGATATTGATCCAAATCCCCTTGTCGTCGTATGACATTCCACTTATTAGGTCCCACCCCTTAAGACTTTAATTAGATTAACGTCAAACTAGTGTACTGGAGGAGGGGAAAGTTCTAAGCTAAGGCTCGGGAGTCAAACTTTCCTGAATTGATTTTGTAACCCAAGTAATCCCGCTGTAGTTTTTCGGAGCATTCCTCATATCGACCAACTTTCACCTTTTGCAAGATTCTGAAAGTAGCGTCCCCTTCTTCCAAGACTCCCACACAATAAACACTTCCCACCAATCCCACCCACTCTGACATTCGACAAAAGGTGAAAAGTAGCTGGAAAAGGATTTTAATTCGGGAAATTCAAATACTTCAGAACGTCCAGTGAGCGCTGGGATTATTCTCAGGCAAAAGTTGCCTTTCTTACTTCATTTTCAGATGTATAGGGGGAAAAAATCAAAATGATTCAGCTCATTTATTTACTTCTGTAAGTTCTGCTTTAATTTTATTACAAATTAAGCAGAATTTATTTTCGGGTCAAATCGGCCAATGAACCCCATCATCACCGCAGTACTGGAATTTAAAATAAGGGTGAGATTAAATCCATTGTGAGCTCCTCCTACTCTTGGCCAAGTTCAAGCAAGTTTTAACTGAATGAATGGGAAGACTGGAGAAAGTTTTCTGGAGTTGTAAAGGAAAGGGAGGATTGTAAGTCTACTTTCCTTATTTTTAGTTTGATCATTTCTCCTCATCATCCTTCCCTCAGAAGGGAAAGTAAGTTTCTTGATTTCTATGTTCTGTGAGTAGTGCTCATGTTGGTCATGAATGGGGTTTTGGAGGTCCCCAAGTCCTAGCCACGACCCTTGCCCGAATGTGTGGTGGCGGAAGGAGCTAAACAAAGGGAAAAGGCTACTTGGACTACTTTCTCTTGGAGTTGCATTCCAGGACTAGTCCAGGACTCCAGGACAGGAGTACTGCTGGACGAGATTGGGGAAATGAGTGTGAAAGTAAAGGGCGAGATGAGAAAAAGTTAGGGTGCTCCATTAGAGTGCTGCTGGAGAAAATCAATAGGGAACAAGGAGTGCGCAGCACAAAGGCCTCTTGGAGTAGATGGTGGATTCTGTTCCTACGGGTCTCCTAAGGTACCCCTAGCCCACTAAGCTTTCTCCACATTCTTCCAGTCCCTATCCTCCAGGATCACCAGTCCTAAAAGAAAGCCCTTTTCCGCTCAAACTTTCTCCATCCTTGTTCCCTGACCAGGCATAAGGCAGCCGAGTCGAGCCACACAAAAGCTCAACCACAGAGGGGAGACCACTTCCAGTGGTCCTTAACTTTAAAGAAATGAGTGGTGGGGGTGGGTTGGCGTGGGATATGATCCATCTAAATATCCCATCTTGATTACATTTGTCAATATTGATTTTTACTTTTTTCTTCTTAAACTCAAGTCATGCAGAGAGGGCACACTTTGAGTAAACATCCCCCGCATGTACTTGCATTCTCCCGCCTTGCTCTTACACAATGCCCGTTCTAATCTACTAAATATGTAATTATTCTACATGGTCCCTTCATAAGGCTACGTTGAGGAAACTTACTTTCCAAGTAACCCAAAATGAGGTCCTTATTTAGGCCCCCACGTCCTCATCCCTATCTCTCACACCCATCAAAATTTCGAGTCAACTAATTATCCAACTTTCTTCTCCCGAAGACACGCTGGAATGGGCCAGGGAAAAATTAATGGGGGTCCTCTTTCAATGCCCTCTGCGGCGGCTGAGGTGACGTGCGTCGTCGTCAGTGGGAAAGGAGTTTAACGGGAATTTTCTCTTGGGAAACTAGGACTTTCTCTTTTCCTTTTGGACAGCACTTTTTCTGTCTCAAAACTTTTCACCCCACGAGAAAACTCTTTAAAATGTCAATATTCTGACAAAGGGAAACATTTATCTCCAGCCCAAAGATCCTCATGTAAACTTTTCTGGAATCGGGACTGGTACTCCCAGCCCCATTGTCAGCTCACAACAACAACAACCCGCGCAAAAGGGTCACTTTCAAAGGCCTTGAGATGAGAGTGACACTTCTCTCTCCTAAAGCCCTTCAATCGTTCTTCCGTCAGTCTTCGTCGTCGAACGAGGGGGCGCAGGAGGCGAGAACCCTAGTCCCAAATTCAACCCCCGTTTCTAACTTAAAATGGTCCAGCTAGCCAGGCCCCTTATTTTAGATTTATAGATTTAGATTTGGATTAGAAGATTTGGGTGCTGCTCCTCCTGGTGATGAACTGGAGAATAATTAGGGCTTAGCCTTAAGGGTCCCACTCGAAAATGTGACTCTCGTTTTCATGCCCCACCTAACATTCTGTTTCTTGTTCTTTCCCGCAGGCTGGGATCGAGGCCAGATACTCCACTTCGCCACCGCGGATTGGGTGACGAAGTTACCGCGATTCTCAACTCGAGCCGTAAAGATTATGATAAACGTGTTCGGCCAAACTACGGAGGTATGGCGGGGTATTCATTTTCACTTCCCCCGGAATCCTCCCATAGAAAACTTTCCCACCATTTCTGCCCTCCACTCCGGGAAATCCTGAAGGTAAAGTAAGGAGAGGAGAGGAGAAAGTCGAAAAATGGGACTTAAAGCCTAACCCACATCTTCCAAATAACTTAATTCCCAAGAATAACTTTTCGAGGGAGAAGGAAAATACAAGGTTCATTTCCCTTTACTTTCTCCTTGGGCCCAGAGAAAGCGACAGGAGGCGCGAAGCGAGCCGATCCTTGCAGTTCTTGCTTCAAAAGTTGCATTTCCTAAACTTTTTAGGTTAGGTGGGCCGAATCCGAATCTCTTCCGCTTCCTTCTTGTCTTACCTCCAGGAATTTCCGGGCTGGAGAAGTATTACGGGATGTTAATAATTTGACAAGGCATGACACGGGAACATCATAATCATCCCCCCCATAGTAGTCACGCGAATATTTTTCCTGTCGCTCCATTTCCTCAATTGATTAACAGAAATAAAAACCCTCGGCGCTCACGCGGGCTCATTTCAATAAAGTTATCCAGTCCAACCCTGGACCCGACGACGGGTTCACGATAGTTGAGAGGAAGTGCGGGAGGGCGACACGAAAGACGTTCCACTCTGAATTCATCCCATGTTCCGGAAATTAAGACTCGAGGGATGCTGCGATGGTACCCTTGAGATGAGGTCATGACTTGTTAAAATAATTCAAATGTTCCCACGTGGGTGACCAGAAAATAAGGATGGTTATAGTTTGGTGGGGGGAAGGGTGCCCGCGGCGTCGTAGTTGTGAAATTGTATGGAAATGATGCTAATGATGGTTTATGATTTTAACTGGGATAAATGGTAAAAGGTGAGCCGGTGATGGTGGGAGTTACCATGTATGTCCTCAGCATTTCCTCACTCTCCGAAGTTGAAATGGTACCTCGCCAAAGACACTTCTAACTTCAATTAAACACTTCTTTTCTTTCATTCTTTTGTTCTTTCTTCAAACTTTCTCCTTTTCAGTTGTTCTTAGATTGACATGAGGGATTCTCCTTTTAAGAACCTCTGAGCATGAATTACTATAATACTATTAGAACAGCTGTAGAAATCTGTAGAAATTTCAATACTTATGGGCTTTAGTCTTGGTTGACTGTTGACTGGTTCAGTTTTTAAATGCTCAAAATAATTATTAAAATTATACCCGCTCTACCGCCCCCCGTTTTTCTATAATCTTTCTTGAAATGTTATGAATTTCATCTTTAATTCCTTTAATACCCACGTAAACCTCCAGAAATCAATTTCTCTTTAACCTTATTTTTCAATTAAACAGTTAACTCCCTTCTTATTATCCTCCGCCGTTCATATTATTCTTGGGACTTTTATGTACGTTTTGAAAACGTTTATCATTTGGGCCTCGTTCCGTCTATCCATCATATTTCCAACATCACCGCCAGTCACACTTGGCACATGCGCACAGTCACACAGACACACACAGTCACACCACCAATTCCTGCATTGTGACCACTGTTAAGGATATCCCCAGTCCACTTCCTCGCTCTCACAATGCTCAACACACGGCCAATCACGAGAAGTAGAAAGGTTGTTCTTAGGATGGTTTCGACGCAGGCTCAACACATGAACACAGCGCGGTGTAACAATGCGCAGTGGCATAAATCCAGGAATCCTTGTTCATTGACCAGTTGGCTTTGGCGTCTAAAGGCGCTGAAATGGGTGATGATAAGTTGATTATAATGATTTTGAACTAATTAACGACAACGTTGCTTGATGTCAGGTCTTCCAGTCGTCGTGGGGGTGACAATGTATATACTCAGTATCAGCACCGTCTCAGAAGTGGAAATGGTACTTTTCCTTCAATCTTCTCCCTTATTTCCAGTTTTATGTTTCTAAAAATAACTGGTGAGAACAGGAGCTTGTTTTACAATCTAAAAGAAGCGACCGCCGTATCAGTTTCTTTTACTTTCACTCCAGGGAAAGGAATTCAAGAGCGACGCTCAGCTAAATTCCTTTGTAATTTTATGAAATCTCTTCTTCTTTAATCTGTCCTTTCACACTATTCACTCTTTTAAGCCATCATGGATCCGTTCAACATGGCGGACATGGTGATCAAACTTTTACTCACAATCTGCCTCTACTTTTCATTTTCGCACTGCTCAGTCACTTAAGGTTTCATCAAGCCAAGGGCTCACTCTCTCAGTACATTTTGAGGGTAGAAAGCGTGTTAGTGTAGTCCGTTTACCTTTTAGGCTATTAGAAAATCTCCAAGTTCATATTTTCAGTCGACGACATTCCATGGTAGGAAAGGTGGCCAACAATATGAAATCAAAAAAAATCTAAACCGAACAAAAAGTGGCGCGTAGTTTAATTTCCTACTTGCACACATTTTTTAATGTCATCCATAACTCCAGAACTTAATGTCTACGACCTTAGGTCGGGAGCCAAGGGTTGATGAGATTCGATGAGGAATGAACAAGAGGGTAACCGGCATGGGGTTTTTCCCCGAGAATCCCTGCCTGCTCAGAATGACTTAATTAAAACATCTTCCTGGAACTCCTGGAATTTTGGAGCACCTTCCCCCGGTTTGAATTTTTTCAATTTGGGGAAATGGAAACTGGGGAGAGAAAGTCCTCCCAGTAAGTTCCCTTTCGTCAAACTTACATAATTTCAAATTCCCAAGAAAAAGTTTTCCAAGGGAGAATCCGAGAATCCTATTACATTTGGAATAAAGGTGGAAAGTTTGTTTAGAAATGTTGGAATTGAAGGCCCAGGAGATGATGATTCGAAAAAGAAAAACATGATTGGACGACACGAACGCTGGTACTCGCTCGGTTCCCTCCTTCATCAATCCCTCACCAAAACTCTCATTGGCTGTTGGCTGGAGCTTAGGAGTCAGTCAGGGTTAACGGCAATGGTGTATGGCGGGAATTTTCAAAAATATCCACCACCCACCTTACTAATCCAAATATATTTTTCCAAATAATGCAAAAGGAAATTTATAAAATGACCATAAATCAGAAAATCAATCCACATGAAAATGCTGCAGCGATCACATCCACATTATTAGAATTCCTGGAATTCTGCAACCATTTTCCAATTCGTTGAATGCATATTCATGAATCTAACATTTTCCTTCTGCATGTTGATAACTAACGCATTCTCTCCGGAAATCATACACGACTCATCCCGGAAATTTATCTATTATGCTCACAATCATCCATAATCACTGCCACTTGGAATTAAATAAGCAAGGCCTGCCTGCTGCTGCTTCACATTTCCAATCCTTCCTTTTTGTTGTGCTCGTATTAGTCTGGAGACGACACTGAATAATGCTTGTTAACTTGATGAACTACGCGTAGAATTTTCTTAGATCTCTTCTAATCCTAGCTTCTCTGTTTCGCCAAAACTGTCGCTCCATTTCCACTGACTTTCACTTTCTTGCACTTTGCTGTCTTTCTCTTTGTACAAACAATTCTTTCTTTCCTTCTTTCTTTTTCTATCTGTCTCTAGATTCTGTTCTTATTAGCCAAACTATCAGGAATTCTTTCTGTAGTCAGCAAAATGTTTGTAGCTCTCTTCTTAGTTCGAATGAAACAAAAGGAAATCCAGGAATCTTCAGTTACTTTTTATTTATTTATTTATTTTCCTTTGTTTGATTTCTTCTCTTTTGTTCCTCTTGTCTAATCCCTCTGACCGTATCAAAACACCCCACTAACCACCCGTACTTTCTTTATTTCCCCACGGAATCACCCCATCCTAGGACTTTACAGTGGATTTCTACTTCCGTCAAACCTGGACAGATCCTCGACTGAAATTTAAAACGCCTGGAATAAACACACTTTCCGTAAGTTTCTAATTCTGTTCTGTCTCAATCCATGTGGGGTTCCTTTGACCCAAGTGCTCTTTTCTTTGAAAAGGTTAAAAGTTCCGAGTGGACTTGTGACTGGGGAGTAACTGGTATTGAAAGGAGCTAATTCCTCCATTTAATTTGATATTCCCCCCTCCCTTGAGACCCGATTTTCTAATAAAGTTTCCGAGGAAAACAAGGCTAGGGAATAATTTGTCACACTCAGCAGTTCAGAGTGACAGTTTGGACTTGGCAGCTTGTCCTTTCCTTCTCCATGATTTTCTGGAAATTTCCAAGCCTTGGCCCAAAGGTTAAATGTAGATTTGGCTATAACGGAAACATTGGAAGGACGCTATAAAGAATCCTTCATCCCGTCACTGGCCCAGAGGGTAATGTTTAAACCTAATTTTGGACATTCAGGTCGCAAAAAAAGTAAATTGGTAAACGGTTGGACATGAAACGCCTTTCACCGGGCGTTCATGGCCTAGTTGAAAGTCGTTGCGGAGTGCGGACGTTCCCCAGCTCCACCAAGTCACTAATTTATTTAGGGTTGTTTTAGCGTTTTAAAATGGGTAAACTACACAAGGCTGACAGTATGGGCATAATGGATTTTTTGCGTGTTGTAAATTAAATGGAAGTAACCATGGGATGATGGGGAAAACACGGGCCGACTTTGATAGAATGCAAATGGGGAATTAGCTGGGCCCTGTTGTGGGGATGTTGAACTGCGTGGTTCAGATCCCAGGATCTAATAACAATAAACTGAATTTTGATCCCATTTCCTTCGATTTCCATTCCATTTTCCATTTATTCAGGTTGGCTCGGAATTTATACAAACGATATGGGTGCCAGACACTTTCTTCGTCAACGAGAAGAAAAGTTACTTCCACGTAGCGACGACAAACAATGAATTTTTGCGCATTGATCAGGAAGGAAATGTCCTTCGGTCCATAAGGTGAGTCATTCTTTCAAAATTAATGCAACCTACCTTACCTAACCCCAATTTACGGAATTAGAACCCACGGGGAATTATGAGCGCATAATTATGTGTCAAAAATGACTGAAATTAAACCCAGAACCAATGGCCTTTGATGACGCTTAGTACGCTTGGAGAAAGTAGAGCAATTTTCAGGGGAATCCACGCCTCGACTCGAAATTTATGCTTTGACCTTTGATATTCCAGATTAACTGTGACTGCGTCATGTCCCATGGATCTCCGATTCTTCCCCATGGACAGACAAATCTGTACCATCGAGATTGAAAGTTGTGAGTCCATATTCAATTTTTCAGAATTCTGTCCTTGACTCCACGTTCTTTTCTTTTAATATACTCACCCGCCCGCACTAAATTTTTTGCAAATTGCAAAAATTAAAAGTTGTGCAGAGATTCAGTGGAAATGAATTCCACCACTGTACTCCGAATGTTATTGGCTGAGATGACAACTGCTCCATCACACCAGTTAATTCCGAGGCAAATTAATTATTGAGAATCACTTTTAATTACACCACCGCCACCACCACCACAATTACCTCACGAGTTACAAATTCAGCACACACGCGTACTCAAATGCTCCGTCAATTTTATTAAACCCCAAAGCGACTCGGCAGCAGCGGAAAGGTTTGAGTTACAAAAATTCCACGCGGTGAATTTTTGCACTTGCAAAACCTCACAGCACCACCATAAGCAAATTAAACGGAAACCTGGAAAATACCTGTGTCACCACCACAATTGTTGCTTCCACGTCATGGAATTCCCGCACCTTTTTTTTCAACGTACTTACCCCTGATTCCGTGTCAATCCTGAGCATGTCATCACCAGTGGCATTGGCGCCTTTCACTTTTGTTTTTCACTGCTTGGCTTGGCCTTTGATGCGGAATAAAACTCGGTGTATAAAAATACTGCCTAAAGGTGTGAACTTTTAGATTCCATTTTGCTTTTTTTTTTCTTTTTTCTTTTTTTTCCAGAATTTACACGTATGCAACTCAGATTTTGATTGAGAACCATGAGGGACATTTGGAGAAAGGAGAAAGGCGGCTTTCTACGCTTCCTCCACCGCCAGAATTACGCTTGTAATCTTTTATGATGAAGGGAGGTATAGGAGACTTTCGGCCCTGACCAAACCCATCTGTTTCTTTCTTAATATTATGCTGAGGGACTTTGCTTTCTAAAGACTGATTTATTGCAACTGGCGTAAATGCAAATGTCAGCTTGGGCTTCCTCGCTCCACTGGGACCATGAGCCACGAGCCAACTTGGTTGTTTCGTTTTAGTTTGGGGCCCAAATACATTCTTGGCAGAAGCCTTTTAGATTTTTACAAATCTGGGCCCAGATTCCATAATTCTTTAGCCTGGAAATTTTTTTTTATTTTTCCCATGTGGTCTCTAAAGTACTCGGTTTTAAACCCCTTTAAAATGTCAACTGCTTCCAATCCTCGACTAGAAAAGGGACTGAAAAAATCCCTGGGAAAGATGCCCGGTTACTACAAATAAATAGGAGCGTCTTCTGACTGGAAATTACCAGAGGGCAAATAACTTTTTACAAATTACTAGGAGAGAATATTCGGATTCGAGCTTCGACGTTGAAGATTCAATTTTAAAAATTTCTTTTCACAATAAATTCATGAAATTCCATTTGTATTGTTTCAAAGCCCTTTGGGAGATCCCCCCCCCCCCCGCGTTATTCTCATAGTCTAATTTCACAAAAAAAAAACGGGAAAAGGTTAAAGTTTAATATAAAAAAATCTTGATGGATCCCATCCGGATGCTTCCATGCCATAATCTAAGAAGAAAAATCTAAGAAACCAAAATCTAAGAAAAATAATCTAAGAAAAAATTATCTA
>JAQIWD010000799.1:0-16876 GCA_034694825.1 Anurida granaria
GAGAAAAACTAATCCAAGGAAGGATTCCCGGAAGGTTGCAAAAACTTCCGGGAATATTTTAAATTTATATTAAGTTACATTAAGTAAATTTTTAATCACTGGCCACAACCTACATTTTATAACCGAAATCCAAAAAAAAGGTTGGGGTTTACCCATTGAACTGTAAGAATCGGTAAACGAGCATTTTTCTATCCAGCACAATTAACAATGCGGCACGGGAAAGTGTAAATAACATCAAATAGCATTGTATGTACCCGCTGAAATTTTTAATCAATTGCCACAACATAGATTTTATAACCGAAATCCAAGAAAAGGTTGGGGTTTACCCATTGAACTGTAAGAATCGGTAAACAAGCATTTTTCTATCCAGCACAATTAACAATTCGGCACGGGAAAGTGTAAATAACATCAAATAGCATTGTATGTACCCGCTGAAATTTTTAATCAATTGCCACAACCTACATTTTATAACCGAAATTTAAAAGAGGTTGGGGTTTACCTATTGAACTGTAAGAATCGGTAAACGAGCATTTTTCTATCCAGCACAATTAACAATGCGGCACGGGAAAGTGTAAATAACATCAAAAAGCATTGTATGCACCCACTGAAAGTTTTAATCACTGGCCACAACCTACATTTTATAACCGAAATCTAAAAAAAAGGTTGGGGTTTACCCATTGAACTGTAAGAATCGGTAAACGAGGATTTTTCTATCCAGCACAATTAACAATGCGGCACGGGAAAGTGTAAATAATATCAAAAAGCATTGTATGTACCCGCTGAAATTTTTAATCACTGGCCACAACCTACATGCTGAATAACTTACGGAAGTTTTTAGTCTAAATGGATTCCTTGAAAACCGAAGCGTAAAATTTATGCAGCTTTCGCATTTTCCCATGGCTTATATTTCGGCAAAATCGGCAATTCACTCACATTTATACGGTTAAGACTCCTTCCAAAGCTTATACGGCTGAGATTCCTTCCCAAATTTATACGGTTGAGGCTCCTTCCAAAGTATTCGTTTAAGCCTCCGTCCAAAATTAAACGGTTGAGACTCCTTCCCAAGTTTGTACGGTTGAAGACTCCCTCCAAAATTTATACGGTTGAGACTCCTTCCAAAATTAAGCGTTTGAGACTCCTTCCCAAGTTTGTACGGTTGAGACTCCTCCCCAAGTTTGTACGGTTGAGACAGGCCCGGCCTTAGGCAGAGGCAAACGGGGCCCTGGCCTAGGACCTACCGCTTAGGGGGCCAACCAAAACTTAACATGGAAATTTGTGAACGAAAAAAAAATTAAAAAAGAAAACGAAACGGGAAAAAAAATGAAATTTCCTTCAATTCGAAATCCACTTAAATACGCAATTTTCTAAAAATTATAAATTTTATGAACAAATTAGCTTCCAAAAAAATCCAAACCTTAGGACAAACGGATTTCCTAAAAATTTAAATTTTTAGGAAAAATGAATTTCCTAGAATTTTGAAAGTCTAAGAATTTGTTTATTTTATTTTTTTGTTGATTTTGAGAATTTTGAAAATCCGATTAGCCACAAACTACGTAAAATGACGCCAATTTGCATAAAAATGAAAAGTTAATTTAAAAAATTCAGTAAAATTATGAATGAGAAACGGCGCGAAAGAAAGCCATTTAAAATCCCAACTGAACTAAAGTCCATTGCTCTTTCCCGTGTTTTGCTCTTGTTCTTTTGTGCTCCGCTGTCATCATTCTCTGTCAGTGAAGCCCACCATGAAGCCCATCTAAAAGAAGCTGCGCAGTTCTACAAAGACATTTCAAAAGAACCCATAAACGCCCTGGATAATCAGACGGCATGCAATTTTCTCTCGAAGTGCAAATCTCCATGAATTTCGGTTGGACAAAAGTTCTTTTTCCGTTTACCATTTTCCTAACGATAATCGACAGTCCAAACTGTTCGAATTTCTGACGTTGGAACATTATTGACACTCAATTTAATAATTGGAAAACAAGAATTAGTATTTGATTTATCATTTATTTTGCACTAGTGTACAATTGTTTAGATCGCGTTCATGTCTATAAAACGATCTCATACCAGTTATCCATTAATTTTAGGTTTTGGGAATGGAGATTCAATTAAAGTTGTATTAGTACTGGGTTCCCCTTACTTGCTTTCAGTGTATGCGGTGAATGGCTTTGCTGCACGGGCCGCTTGGGTTTAAATGGTAAAATTTGGGGGATTCAAGCAGTTTCCCGCACTGGTGCGCGAAACTGTATTTGAATCCCCCAAATTTTACCATTTAAACCCAAGGGGTCTCCTAGATATGTTGAAATTGGGAAAGCTTGTTATGAGACTAAAAAGGGAAGCTACCTACATGACGCTCGCCCCCAGACATTTGACATGTTCAGGGTGTTATAGTCCGTTCGCTTAGTTTATCCAAAAATCCTGCTTTTCCACGCGCCCACAAGCCCTGCCCACCGTCGAAGAGAAATTTCAGAACTGGAGAAGAGCCATGTTGAACGAGGGTGGAAGAGGTAGGGTGCGAGGGGTCGTTTGTGCTTTTCCCCCTGCGATTCATTTAATTTTGAATTTTGAATGAAATTCCCGCCAAATATTTCAAGGCCAAGCTACTTGCCAGGAAGCGGGCCAGAAAAGTCAGGCGGTGTGGGCGGGCTTACAACTCAGCAGGCTCCACCGGCACTTTGGGTAAACTAAGCGAACGGACTATAGTATAGACCCTTCTATGTATGTATGTATGTTCTATAGGAGGGAGTGAGTATGCCTAGTAATTAGGTCATCCTCATCTCACGCCAACCAGGCCACCAATTGGGCCCATTTCGGTCACTCCTTTAATGAACAGCCTTGCTGTGCAGTAGGTACCCTCCCTGCATCAACAAAATGTACCTCGAGCTACCCCCGAAAAAATTCGAGGGGTGAGGGCAAAGATGGGTCGTTGCCCAGCGTGCTGGTTAGGGTGATCCCAGTCACAGCGACATAGGCAGTGGTACCCATCCTCCCCGTGGAATCCGACAGCGGAGTGGTTACCACCCAAGTTGACTCGCCCTTGGTAAAGGGCAAGTATGTTTTAAGTAATTTCCGTCTCATCTACCCAATCGGGCCACCCACCGTGCGCTGAAGGTGCCAGTACTGGGCTCCAGTGGTGTGGACACCGTGTCCCTGTACCTACCCTCCTCTGCACAAGATGGGTACCCAACAAGACAAAAGTAGGGGGAGTTACTCATTTGGGTAACACATGTTTCCATGTCTTGCGTTAATTCGAATGAAAAACTTACCGAAAATGTCAATGCTGTTACGCAGGAGTCACTTGTAGGCTCCCCATACCTGGCTGCACTTCCAGTGGTAGAGTCCCATTGTTCAGCACTCTACAATTACTTAAAGTTTAATTACTTGGGGAGAGAGACAGAAAAACAGGTGTTTCTCTTCGAAACACCCGCACAAATCCTCCACATCTACCTCATAACTATGGGTATCATCGCCCGTCTCATCTCCCTTATCCTGATAATCATTCATTTGTCCGTAGTTTTCTATATAGTTTGTACTGATTTGTTCTAGTTTGAAAGGTCGGCAAAATTTGATAAGGGTAACCGACATTTTCTAACCAACTGAAAAAGTAAGCATAATAACAAATGGCTGCTTGAATACTTACAAAATTACACGTTAGTAAATAATAATACCAATTCTGTCCACTATAATAAAATCATTTATAAATCATTCAAAAAAAATTAACAATAGCTGTAATAATGTATTTTGAGTAATAACAGCATTATGTGGATTCTAATTTTGGATTTCAGTTTTGTCATTTCGATTTTCTTTCCTGTTACCCGAATTGGTGTGGCAGATATCTAATAAATACTGTCTTGCTCTCTTTGAATTTGCATTGGATTTCTTCTCTTTTGCTCTTCTTTCCATTTGGTCACGTGGGTACCGGAACATGTGTTAAGCCAGTCAGTCGCGCCAACACTCTTTATTTCAAAACTTGAATTTACAGCTGCAAATAATTGACATGCAAATTGCAGAGATTGGGACTGGGACTGCGACTGACTTTGTGACGTCGATTTGTCGTTTATTTGGCAGTCTTTGACTCACAAGTCGACGATTTCCAAACGCGAAACGCCAGTTCAGTTTGCTCCGAACGGTGACAGTGTTGGACGTTGCCACCAAAACTCATTTTATTTTAACGTTATTGTAAGGGTAAGTTAAGTGGGGTTTTGAAACTGGAATTTAACTTAAAATCAGTAGCCTAGCTTCAGTATAATTTAGTTCAAAAACTCAATTCGCTAAAATGTTACACTGTTAACTATTTTAGCTTCGCAATTTTTGCTATACCAGAATCGTTATCATGAATCATGCACGGACGAATCCTTTCAATTATGATTTTTTTTTTAATTTTTAGAGCACTAAAACAGAAAATAAGTAACCGTCATGGCAGAGACTAGGAGGAATTGGTACCAACTATACAATCCAGCTCATAAAACCGATTTGCTCAAGTTATTCCAAAATGTCCGCCGGATAGACTGTTTGCAAACTGGAAGTGACGCTGAAGTTTCGGTGGATGAGCGATTCGATGAATACGGTGATAGAGAATACGAAAAGGAGATTTTGGTTCAGGTGGAACAACCTGACGCTTTACCGGGAATTGTTGGTCTGTCCTGTACCAATTGTGACCTAACTTTCTCCAGCTTATCGGAACAGAGGCAACACTTCAAACTTGACTGGCACCGACACAATATCAAACGAAGGGAACATGGTCAAAAACCAATAGGGGAAATGGAATTCACTGAAATCATGGGTAGAGAACTAGTCGGTGTCGGTGTTAGAAAGCTGAGCTAATTCTTATAAATGTGATTCTAAAACTACTCTTATTGTTAACCCGCAGATGGTTTATCAAGCATTTCCGGTTCGGATTCAGAAGATGAGGACAGTATTGACACGTCTAGTCAACTTTCAAGGATAATTGAGAAGGTGAATATTAGCATTGAAACGTCTCCAGAACGAGCAGTGACGCGGAAAAGTCAAGTCGGCTTCAAATCCTTTGGTCGCTCTCCGAAAGTATTTTTCGAGAATGACAGAGGCGAAGTAATGGCTCTTTACCAAACTGCCTTACCACCTTCAAAGATCCCAAGTAACGGGAGTGCTACTCCATTGCCTGAATTTGACATCATGAACATTTTATCTTCGCCAAGTAAACTCGGAGTTGTAATGGTTAGTGGGGGACATTTTGCTGCTGCAGTTTTTGAAGGTGCCATTCATAATTCACGGCAAGAATTAATTCCATGTTCCTTGTAAACCCACGTACTTGACCTTCAGGAAACAGAGAGGTGCTTCACAAGACAATCCACAAGTACACAGTCCGTGCAAAACAAGGAGGGTCACAGAGCCGATGTGATAACAAATCAGGGGGCTCTGGTCCGAAATCAGCAGGGGCGGGTCTCCGGCGACACAACGAACAATCGCTAACAAACGTAACTTCTTCACAAATAAGTTAAACATTCCTCCAATTAATCATGTTTCCAATTTTCTGAGCAGGAAATTCAGACATTGCTGAAATCATGGGAGGCTGAGTTCAACCAGTGCCAGTGGATATTTTATCGGGTCAGTGGTTCCAGTCAACAAGTCATTTTTGGCACAAAATCGGAAGTGTTCCAGAAAAGTAATCCGCGTCTCCGCTCAATCCCTGTGCCTACAAAGCGCCCAACGTTTAGTGAAGTTAAGAAAGTGATAGCACAACTTACAAGCGTCCAAGTCTATCGTGAGATATGATTACATATAAAGCCATATCTATTTTTCTTCCAATCCTTGAGGAATTCTTAATTACTTAATTCATTATTTACAATTTTAGTGCATCATGTTCGTTTTATATTTCTTTTTAGAAAGGGAAGAGTTTCTGATGCGATTCCTTCCGTCCGCTTCCTCGCCGGCAAAGAAGTCCAATGAAACTCAGGCCAAGTCTCCAGAGAAACATAAGAAGAAGAAGATTATTGACCGAGGAAGATCTAGATCTCCGAAGAAGAGAGAAGAGCCCGGGAGACCCATTTCTCCAGATGAGGCAAGTGACTCTGAACTGGATATCGAATTCGTCCTTGAAGAATGCCCAACGGAACTGAATCTACGGGATGAGCTCCAGGTTCGTTTTACCTTAAATTTCGCTAAAATATTCACCAGTTCCAGTGCATTGCATTGGGCAGAGCACGTCTTAGGCGTGTGGGATTTTACATTGCTAGAACTGGTTTCTTTACAACAGGAATTTGATGATTCTCTTGGACCACAAGGGCATAAACCCATTCCGCGAAGGAGGAAACCACGATCCAAGAATTCAGAAAAGGTGAAAATTGAGCCTTGGGGACTTACCGGAGAAATTCTGCGGAAGCTGAACGCAAAGGTTGCGGAGGATGGTACTAGTCTCGCAAAAGTGGATATGCTCGAAAGATTAAGGGAAGAACAGAAGGCAAGAATGGCATCAGGAGATCCAGAAGCGGTAGCAACAGATTTGAACCAGCGGGTGGATGAAGAGAACTCAACAATTCTTCATGTAGCTGTCAGGATGAATTCTCTGGATGTTGTATGGTAAGAGATATTAATGTCAGAAATACTTTCACTTTTACATGAATGTCTTTGAAGCCTCCTTTGAGAGGACGTCACAAAGTTTTTGTTTATGGATTGTTTTTCTTTTAGGTTTCTTCTCGAGAATGGTTCAGATCCTTCCGTCAAGGATAAATCTGGAAAGTACCCTTACAACTGGTCGGGAAGCAAAGAGTGTCGGAATCTCTTCAGGAGGTTTCGTGGGAAGTTTCCTGACAAATATGACTACCAGAAGGCAAGTTCCTTTCTCTCTATACTTTCTATTGATCTTTCCAATTACAACTTTAGGCTAATATTAGGACGGTTTCCCGAATCCCCAACATAATTCTCAATTTTTACCATCCAATCGAAAAGGTTAAATGCATAAAGTGTTCTATCGGGTAAACAAACGTGTTGCATATTTTATTATTCCAATTCCACCCGAATCGGGAAACGGACTCTAATCGAGTGGAGTGCATATGGGGAAGTTCTCCAATCTCCAGTTCCACCACCCATTTCATGTCTGATTACTGTCTCCAGGAGAGAAAATTTTATGAAATTTTAATGCTGGAGACCATGGTTCTGGAAGGATGGAACTTTTTCGCCATTTTGAAGCTAAATGTATAGAATTTGGGGGATCGAGGTCGACGTACGCCTCCGATTCGGATTGGAAACAGTGAAAGGGGTTAAATGTTTTTTTCTTTAACTCTGTTGAATTGCAGTTTCGATGGATAAGGTTTTCCTTTTGACAAAGAAAAGGCATTGGTGGTGAATGGTTTCGGGGGTAGGATTTTCCAGAGTTAGTTTCTATGGTTGGTGCTTTAAAATGGTTGGAGAAATAGGTTAAATCTCAGAGCCTAGCTTAGAGAAAGGAGTAAAGGAATGTGATGGAAAAGCCGGAAATCATGAATGGATTCTGTATTTTTTGTATCTTCTGTGGTCACAATACAGGCTCAGATCCCGGGTCCATTGACGGATGAAATGGAGCAAGAGATTGCAGAGAAGAAGAAGATCCAAAATAAATTGAAACGGGAAAAGGAGAAACAGAAGAAGGTAGAGAAGAAGGAGAAAGATGAGGAACTAGAAGAACAAAAACGATTTCTTAACCTCAGTGATCGGGAAAAGGTAAGTCAAGTCGACCAATATGTTTCCAAAGGTACGAGAACAATTCCCTTACACCCACACATGGGACTTCCGTCGCGTGTCATTATTTCCGACTGTTCAATCTAATTGGCTTTCTTCTCTTGGGAAGCCCTGCTGGCTGGGTTTGCTAACTCAATTTGATTCGTTTTGTGGTGATACTTCCACAGAGAGCCCTGGCAGCGGATCGTCGTCTCCTGGGACAGTGCAAAGTAACTGGGGAAGTGAAACCAGTTCTCCTACGATGCTTCGATTGTGGTCTCGATATTACGGGAAAAGTCCCATTTGAATACAATCAAAACAAGTTCTGCTCAACCAAGTGCCTGGCAACCCACAGGAGAAAGTTCCCGTCACCACTTTCGGTCTAGGCCCATGCCAAATGACATTGAGGCATCCAGTGACAAGACCCATGAGACCGTCACCGCAGCAGCGTAAGTTTCCAATTTCAATTCCTCTGGATCGAGATTCTGAGATGAGTTTTTGTTTAATTAAAATGTTAAATAAATAAGATCGAGTTGGAAAGATATGCCCAGGAAAAGGTGTTGCGCGATTCCTAAATTTAAACAGCAAACTGCCACTCTTCGTTATTCACAAATATTTGCACTCCTCACATTTGATTTTCTTCTCAGTTACACTTTTCTTGGAAAAGTCGTGGCAATTCCTACACCATTTCTGCTTTCGTCTCCGTGTAATCACTTCCGTTTTATTTTACGAAAAATATAATTTTGGAAAACTTTTCCCTATTGGTGGATTCATTCAGTCCCCCTTTCTGCAACTTTCTCCATGAATACCCACACAGAGCAAATGTTTTGTGTAAAGCAACTCCATGAAAGCGTCTGTTTCATGTACAGCCTATTGACTTTCTCTGCCTTTCGTCTTTTCCGGAAGAGTTACGCTCCTCCAGGGCTCCTTTTCAGCGTCAGTTTCATTTTAGGATCGAATCTCCCTGGACCAATGAACATTGACTTTTAATGAACCCTGAGAGATTGGCTGGAGTGAAACTCACCACCACTGCCACCAACGTTTCCAGCACACTTCATCTCCAGTGCTGCCTCGCCTTGGCTATCTAATTCTTTTGTACTGGATTTTGTTTATCTTTTAGTAGTGGGACTTCCCCTGGAAGTAAACAAGCACGATGGAGGGGAGCATTATTGACAAACGGAGGAGCTTGGAACTTGCATCTCATGGAATCTTTATCCACTTCCTGATCTTGCCCTTGCCCTTGCGAATTTTATCAATCACCCTCAAGAATCTTGATAATTTCCTCTGGTGTATTTACATCCTTATTCATTACTATCTTTTGAGTTATAAAATTATAACGACTCAAACCGGTTTTAATTCTGACTGACGAGACTCTGGTCACCAGAGGTTGCGGTGAGACTTCATCCCATGGGTTTGCAAATAATGAGACCCACCGAGTCGTGAATTAGTGAAATTGATTCTCATCTCATCCCGTGTACTGCGATCAGGAAGATAACTATGATTGGTGAGGTATGGTAAGGTTCGCGAATTTGGAATTGCGAATTGGCCATCTACATAACACCGGTGGTTTCTGTTGTGGTGTGGTCTGAAGTGACAGGGTGCTTTGGTTGAATAAATTCGATGAAGGCTGGAAGCTTGGCGTTCTTTTGGCTTGGGCTTTGAGCCCTCGCCTTTCCTTTAACGCTCCTCAGTTGGTTCGTGGGAGGAGAGGAGTCGAGACGCTTTCGCCTTGACGTGTGTGTGGTGGAATAATGGAAAGTGGTGGACCTTGACTTTCAATTTCAATTGACCATGTTCCATGGTGAACTACAATTAATGGATCAGATTTTGGCTAATTAGGACGCATCCTGCATCCGGACCGGAAGGATTCATTCAGCGTAAAATTTTGAGTCTGAGAACCAAATCTATCGCCAGGTTGAAAACTCGTGCCCAAGTGACGCTTAAATCTTGGTCAACCAAGATTTTGTATAGGTAAGCGATTTACTCTGATTTTACAATTTAGCACGTTGCTGCGTGTCGAAGGGAGATTTTGCACCACCTACCACCACCCCCGCCCTCCAATTTGGTGTTGGCGTCCTTTTTTTGACCTCCCCATTACAATAAGTACGAAGATCTTATTAAGAGATTCCTCCCTTTTGTTTCCAAAAAAGTGACGCACGGAGATGGAATTGCATCTTGTGGCGACCTTTGGACGACCATTCCTCTTGTTCTCTCGTTGTTTGACGTGTGGACTCCATAATTAAGTTGTCATTAGAAATTCAGATGTACTCTTGCAAAACTGAAGCGTCCCTCTCATGTCCAAGGATATGAATGGGGAATGTGGGGAAGGGTATTTCCATGTAGGAATTAAGCAATGTGACATGACCATGAGTGGATTTCCGACATTTTAACAACAGGATGTTCTCTAATTCGTATTCATTTAGAGTAGGCAGGAGATTGTTAATTAATGACACCCTGTCACCCTCCGTCCATATCCATTCTCATTAACTTTAACTTTACTCTCCTTGTGTATTCTGGAAGCGTGGGGCAAATGAGGACATAGGACCGCCAACTGGATTTATCCAGGTGGGTCTTGAAAAAGTGGCCATGACTCTACGGAAAGTGTCCTAACTAGACACAATGACTAATTGCACTTGGAAGTACTAGTAACGACTGCCTGCTACGGTCTCATTGTTAGCTTAAGCACCATGCAGGATGAAATGTTTCTTTCCTTTCTTTCCATTGGTTCCTGGGGGAATGTTGGTAATTGTGTTGGCAGTGACTGATCATGGGGACTTTCACCACATGGGGCTAAGGGAAAAGTGAACTAATTAGGAGAAATGTCGAATCGAACCTACCTGTGGAGACCCAACTGACTACCGGTTGACCTTTCAAAGGTCACCGGCTCCTCTCTTTAGCTTCATTTCACGAGTAGCTCCGATAGCTTCATCATCAGTCTCAGCTTCTCGTGGAAATATTTGCATTGCAAGCTTCGTCGTGTGTGGTTCGGCTTTTGTTCGAATGGCTTTGTGTCTTTGTTAATTCCCTCCGGAGGAGGCTAATTCCTAATTACATTGGAAGCCAATCCGAATTCAATAAGGAACAGAAAGGAGCTTATAGGATTGTAACCATGTTCTGGAGATTTGTGCTTTGTATTGGATGGATATTGTCCCGTGTACTTTGCACAGGATTAGAATGGTGCTTGATTGAGTACATCGTGACGCATGAGTCACCACCACCATCAGGAACACATCTTTCCTCATCCCAAGTTTTCGTAAATTAGTTTTTGAGACTTTTGGTTAAGTAACTCTATCCGCCGTGTATTGTTGTATAGGGACTCATAAATAGAACAGGAAGAGATTAAAACCTAAGCTCCTCCAGTAGTTTCTTAGTTAATAGCCTAAGTTAATAGCTTGGGAGAGTAAGTGGTGTAATTTATGATTATGAAAGTGTGTAGTTCTCACTTTTACTTGTACGTTGGCACCAATTCCTTATCTTAGTAAACAAAGTATCCTGGGGTATATGAACAATTGCCATTCACCATTTACCACCGAGTTTAATATCTCAATTCAATTTATCCAGTAACGCCCCATCGCCCCAACCAATTTCCCTTTCTAAAATAAATATTTGCACTCAGGTAGCTAAAGTAGCCTCGACCTCTCCGAAACTTTTCGGAAAGTGTTAGAATTTATTCAACTCAGAAAATGTCGCTCGGTGACCGGTTGAGTACGCTTCGCACATTTTTCCTGGAGAAGGAAAGCGCTTCTTCGAAATCGCTCTAACTTGGTCAAGGGACACTTGACACTGCACGCTTACCACACGCTTACGTTGACGACGCTTTAGAGGAAATGGGTTTCTGAAGATATTGATGCCGTCTTGGTGCATTCTGCACGACTTGCAATTTCTTACTGCTTACCAATCACTCAACGAGTACTCAAACCACAGAGCTAATTAGTCAAAACACTGTCGATAATGAATGCAAAACAGTACCTCATCATGGCAAAGCATAAAGGAGATTCCATTATTGACTGAGCCCAAGAGATACATGACAAGACAGGAGGTGTGGTATGGTGTGTTGGTCCAAGTGAATGCTCAAGTGTGTCTCATTGGTACGGAACCCCGACCTTCATTTCGGAATGAGTTCAATGTCATTCATCGTTCTGGCAAAAGTGCCTATGAGGACCTCATTAAAAAGGTGTGAGTCGTGGACCTTGATTCTGCCGAAATAAATAGTAACGCTGCTCCACTCATTCAGCCCACTTTAACTAATGAATTCCAAATAGTCATTGGATGGTGGTGGCGGTGGTCTCATTCAGGCAGGGCGAGGGCTTGGATCACATCCCGCAGTATCAAGCTTAGAAAAAATGGAGGTGGAGAGATGAGGTTAAGCTTGGCGTGTCCCATATTCCAATGGTTTAAAAATAGTTGTTACATATGGAAACCCACGGGTTGGCACTTTTACAAGTGCTATCCTGGGAGGATAAGTCGGGGCGACAAGGCCACGCATTTGTTTCTCTTTGGGAATGTTTCAGCCTGTCGCTTCTGTCTTTCTGTTCCTGTCACTCACTTTGATCAACTAAATCACGCCTACGACTCCAAATAAGAAACAATCCAATCAGTACTTCCATTATTTACCCAATCAAGAACGACCATTTAGTCAGAATGTCCAAAGCGTTTAAGAATTTCGGCAGTCCATGGTCCATACTCGTGGTTTTGCCGACGCTGGATTTCGAGGCTTCCTCAAAATAAAACTTGGCAGAGCCCCGCATTAATTAATTCTCGTTCTATTTCCTGCGGTGACAAAAAAATTTGCGAGCCCACGGTTTATTTTGCAAATTGCAAATGCCTTGCCTCCTTCCGTAAATTTCGTTTGAGCCGTCAGGGTTTCGCATGTTCATTATCATCGCCATCGCCATCATCCAATTTAGAATGGGGTAAATGGAATTGAAATGGGCAATTTAGTGCCTTTTATCCAGCCGATCACCTCGACCTTGCGTCATTCTTCTTTTTCATTCATGATCAAATTTGGCTCATTTTACTTTCATTAACTGACCTTCGACTGGATGCTCTATTAAATCCGAATTTTGTATCATCAATCCCTATCATATCCCTACCTGTTCCACTTGATCGGTCATCTTGTTCTTGTTTTTGCAAAATTTCGCGAGAAAATCCGCAATTTGAAAACGACAACTTTTGTTATGATAATGTTTTGAACCCTATCAAACCTCAAACCATAATTCTACTGAGAGTCTTTTAACCTTCAGCGTCATTGTGTACATTTGGTAATGAAAACGATTGTTGAGGTGAATGTAGATGCCTGCCAATCAGATGCCGCCGAAGCTTCATTATTCGCCAACAACTCCTGAATCTGAATTTAAAATTTCATAATTCATATTTCAATTCCAGTGTTTCCTGCCTTCTTATTCCTTATTCAGGAACATGTCCCTGGAATTGTCAGACCAAATTGCAAATGTTTGCAAAACCAACAAGGACGACCTTCATTCCGAATTCTGAGCAGGCGTTTGTTCATTTCGAAAATAGGAGACGAACTTGCTAATTTTGCCAACTGCCAATCCCAATTAGAACTAAACTAATTAAGTAAACTAAGTTTTCCACGGAAGATGATACGATTTGGGTTCTTAAATTTTATCCCGATTAATTACACATTAATTAACTACGGTAGTGCTAGAAATAAGTTGCAAGTTTCCTGCCTAGTGATCAGGTTCTTACGACGTGGGGACGTGGGCTGAATTTCTGAAAAATTCTGTCCCGCATTCTAGGAAGAAGCTCCAGAAATTCTAGGAAACGAAGAAGGGAACGAGGGTGTATCTTTTGTCTTTTCATTATTTAAGTCCATTGGGATGCAGGTAGGGTTTTCTCATCTCTTATTTAGACTCATCCTCCCGAGACAGAATAGTTTTTTACGAGATTAGCAAAGGATGAAAGTGCTTGCTAAATCCAGCGGAATGATCGGGGATCCACAAACTACATTTCAGAAGAAGAAGAATATCCCAAAATCCTGACTGGATTTTCTAAAGAAGATGAACCTTGTTTATTGCCTTACCCTCACCCTCACCCAACCTCGTTGCGTGGGAACTAAAAGCCCTGTCTGTCTATTCATAGCGAATAGTTACGATTCCCCATCTTTATCATAGATGAATCTCTGCTTTCTTTTGTGGAAATTTTCCTATCTCTCCCTCAAGTTTGCAAGCAACTTTATCAAATCTCTTTGACATGTGCAAGTTCACGTAATTTGCAAAGCATTTAATTTCCCACATCCATCCAACGGCGATAAGAAATTGCAGCACTGTGGAGAAAGTAAGAGCTAAAAGGGATGAATGTGAATTACCTGAAAAGTGGAAGACGCAACAGATTGCTTTAAGTTTCGTTCCATTTTTGTCTTCTTTAGAATTTTCACCCTACTTAGGCTTCCTTTTCTGCCAATTTTCCCCTGGACTTTAGAGTTAATGAGGGTGTAAGTTCAGAGATAGGAGAATTTGGCAGTTCAGTGCCACACACTGCTCCTGCCATTAACCGCAATGTTCTCTCCTGCGGTCTTGGGAATTGGAAGTTAAAAGTTTAGCGGTTTAAAAACTTTTCGTTCCTCCTCAATAGTTAAGAGGATCTTATCAACTTTTATATACTTTAATTATGACGGCCAGACTTCTCACATCAGGATGAAAAGGAGCAAAAACTCAAGAAACTCTTCAAAAAAGGCTTCTTTTAATTCCCTTCATTGTTCATCCCTCGAGAGAAAGGAGATGAGGAATTTCTCAACTCGAACTTTCACCACAAGAGAAAGGGTTGAGGGGAACGAAGTAGAAAACCACGAAATACTGTAATGGGAAGTATCTTCCTGATATACTAAGCAGATAGATGCTAAAGTGTTAAAATATTCAAACAACATCTAACAAAAAAAAGTCGTGCTATGCCGTGCTATGCAACCGAAAATACCCACAAAACAAAATGGAATCTTAGCGTACTGATTATTTTTGATTTCTAGAAAGTTCATTCCTTTGCACTCTCCTATATTTACGCTGCTAAAACAGTATTATAAAGCTTTACGGGTATTATGGCATTTTGGCAGTCACACTCATCCCATAAACCTCAAAACCTTAAGGATCCGTGGTTAGAAAGGATTTCTTAAGTTGCTCTCATTTTTTTGCACATCCCACCTCCTCGACTTTGATTTCCCTTCGAGATTAACTTCTGCCTTTCTCCCGAAAAGGAGAAAAGACAGAAAGTCAAAAGATCAGAGAAACTCCCAGTCTTTCTTCATCACACGAAATGCACAGCTGCTGCGAATGGTTCTTTTTCTTTACGTTTCCGCTTTACAATTTTCTTTCCCTTTACTGAATTTTATTAGGTCAGGCTGGGAAATCACAATTTTAAAGAATTATTATTGCGAGGGTAAGCCCCCGTCAGTTTACGTAATAAAAATGAAACTCAGAGTTCCTTCTCACAAAAAGAAAGAGAAGCGTCCCTTTGTGAGAAGAATAAATTATTCTCGTCCCTTTTTGTGTGTAGGTTTATATGAATTTGTAAATCTTGAAATTTCATAAAGGAGTGTAATCTCTTCCTCATTTGCGACTTCAATATTAGAAAGGAGGTTACAACACGGTTGGAATAAAGGAGGAAAAAGGCGTATTTTCATACCAAAAAAGCAATCTCGGTAGTGATGGATTTACGTATACGGAAATGGATCAATTTTAAAGCTTTGAAAATCGCTGAAGCCTTCCGGGTTAAAATGGGAAGAAGTTAAATGAATTTGTAAATGCTGAATTTACACTTTATTTTCCGCCCCAAATTATGAGGAATAACACAAAAATTTTTTGTGGAAATCCTTTAAAACTTGAACGACCTCCAAAAGAAATAGCTACGAGCATTTAATTTTAACTCGACGATGCCTCCTCTTGGATGAAGGTCCTCCTCCTGCAATTTCGATGCAGATCCGCACTCAACTTTATTAAGTTTAATCACGGCAAACTAGGATATGATATGGCAGAGTCCTAGTTTGCTATGGTTTAATCAACCTAATCCTCATGTTTGCCAAGCCCTCACCCTCACGGCAATATTGCAACAGTAGGCTACTATAACCCACCATTTCCGGATCGTTTTCTTTCATCCCAAACCTTCAAATTCTGGGATTGAGCTTGAAAAATAACGTACGCTTTTGCAAAGTTACCAAGCGCCGAGTGCACATTTTGTGCATAGACAAAATGGATTAAAAAGTGTTGTTTAATGTTGTTGGATCACATTATTTTGTGCAGTAGCAAAAACTTTCAACACGTGTATGGAAAATTTTACAGGAACAAAATTTATTTTGTGTGTTCACAATTTTGCGTGGAGAAAAAGTAGCATTACAAGAGCACGCACGGCTTGTAGGTAAATTTTTCTTTTACAACGCAGACAAAATCTTCGTCAGGATTTCGTGTGTGTGTGTGTCGTGTCTTCCACATTTCATGCAATTTTTCAAAAGAATTGGTGCAATGTCAAAATTTTCAAAGTTACTTTTCCGAACCTTGTTAGAATCAGTAATAAATAAATATTTTTCAATATGTGTGCGTAGAAATATGAGTATGACCATGCTCCGGTTTTTTTCAGAAACCGCACCCATGGTTTTTTTTTTAAGATTGACTGTTCAGAATTCCGCCACGTCCTCCAACTTGAGGTTAAAAAAAAAAGTTTTTTTTTTTTTTTTTTTTCAAAAAAGTCAATGATGGAGGAACTTCACGAATGGTTATCTAAAGAAAAACCATGTCATGTTACGTTTATTGTAAATTTTTGCCTTTACACAATTTACTATAAATTGCTTTGTGTACAATTTCACACTAAGATTCTAGAGTTACTTTTGATGTGCACAGTACAGAGTGATTGTTTTCAATTACATTAAATGTAACCGTAAATTTTACGGTTTTTCATTTACGCTTACGGTGTGCACAATCTCTGGGGGCAATATATTAGAGCTGTTTTTTAATGTGCACAATTCGGGGCTACTTTTGATTGAATTGCATTACTTTTGACTTGAGCAACTCAGAATGAGAGTTGGGATTGACAACTGTTTTTTCACGTGCACATTTTCAGAATTAATTTTTTTTTCGAATTTCTCTCCGGTGTGTTTCAAGTAATTGTTTTAATTTTTTTTCATGTAAAATGAGTTTTTGATGTGCACAGTTGCAAAGCTTAAACTACTTTTTGATGTGCACAGTTGCAGAGCAATATGTTT